>JANHAO010027970.1:0-10715 GCA_026873985.1 Saraca asoca
TCATCATAAATAAATTCTAAATTACATATAAACCAATTTAACCCATTATCTCATAAACCCAAATCCATTTCATTCAAATTCAATTAATATTTAAATCAAACTTACCATCATTCAATCCCAAATTACATACAAACTAATTTAAATCATTATCCAATAAACCCAAATTCATTTCATTCTAATTCTCAACATTCAAATCGAACTTACTGTCAGTTCATTGAAACTTTTACAAGAAATTGTCTTTTTGACTTAAAGGCTATGTTAAGTGTGTTTTTGAATTCTTTGACCTTTTTTGTTCTTATTTTATAAATGCATTTATTCCATCATCCTATGGCTAACCATAACTTCCATTTTATGTAGATTGCCATCTGAAAAAAGAAGAAGTGTCCAACCTTGCAAAACTTTATCTTTAGGCCAGTGCGAGTACTTCTGTAAATTCAACATTCCAACCAATAACAAAACAATCAAATGCAACCTAAACAATAGACAATGCAATTTAATCGAGATTCTGAACAAATTATCCATTTTGAAAGCCATTCCAGAGAAAATTCTTCTTGAATATGCTTTCTTGAAATAGAGCTTTCATAATGATTCCCAATGTTATGCTAATTGACTAATAGTAGAAAAATGAAAAACCATTGAAAAGAAGTCTAAAGTTGCTGCTCCATAATGGGCACGATTGTTAATTCCACTCATCCAAACCCTAAAAAATCAATCTAAGAAAAAGAAGTTGGACTTCTTATTTTATTTAGAGATCAGTTATGATTCACTCTACAAAACCAAATTTTTGACAAAAAGGACAAAAAGCTACTTGAGAAGGATTCTTTAGACACGGTGAACTTTACCAAAGCCTTAGCTAGTTAACAACTTTGCCAAGTTGCTTCAATGGTTGTTCTTGTACATCATGTTCAGAGATTGATGAAATTTTATGATCAATACAAGAGCATGGACCTTGCCTTTCAAAATTGGATATCCATCGATTTAGAGAATGCTCGTAACAACCTGTAGGAGTGTTTCGAATAGATGGCTTAGAAAGACAAAGAGCTCTAAGCTTGGGACAATTGTTTATTGATGCTTTAAAAGCAACTTGAAACTTTGAGAAAATAAAATGAACAATTGAACGTGCAAACAAGTGAATTATCCAAAAAGAATAGGCAGCTCATCAAAAACCACAAAATGGAAACCAAAGCTACCAAACTTGAAGTTGATAATCTCTAGAAAGACCTAAGTTCTTATAAGTTTTCCTTGGAAAGTATGAGGGCTAGATGTGACCAGTTGGAGTATGATAACAAAAGCCTTAGACATAAGATTGATGGCAAAGATGGAGATCTTCTGGACAAAATCAAGGTGCTAGAGGAAATGGGAAAAGCACTTGATGAGATGAAAAGTGTTGTAGTTGATGCTTTCAATGTCGCTCTTGATCAAGTCTTCCTTGATTTTGTGGGATAAAGTCATCAACATTGATAGAAAAACTTGAAGATCCGTGGAACCTTCAAATGATAATGAAAATGTAGAAAAATAATATTGTAACTTTAATTTTTAGAATGTTTGTTGAACTCCATTTGTTTCCTTGTATATTTTTATATTATTCTTGAGATCCCCATGATCTTATTAATCTATATCAAATGATTGAAAAAGCAAAATGACCTCAAAAGTGAAGGAATGTAAAGCACATGCAGTCAATTTACTTGGGCAATTTACTTCCCAACTTGAAATTCAATCTCCCTCATCTTAAGCATTTCAGACTTTGAGGTTCATTTCTCAAACTGTCGTGATTCTTGCTTGAAAATGATTGACAATATTCCCTTTATTTCTAAATATATTTCCAAATTGACCATTCTGTTGTTTTTCCCTAAACTATATTTATGGATGTTTTGCATCTTAAAACAACTTGTTGCTTATACAATTAAGCAACTTTTACTTGCTGGTATCTTTTATCGAGATATAAGCTATTTATGCTCAGAGGAATCTTATGCCAAGTTTTTAGGCTATTTTTGTTTGATGGTATCTTGTCCTAGTAGTATAAGATGCTCTAGAGACAACTAGTTGTAATGACATGGATAATATATATCTTAGAATATTTAATAGAACATGATGTTTTGGCCTCTTTATCAATTTATTTTTGAATATTTATACATATGTTTGATATATGTATATTATATTGAATAAAATAAAATATAGTTGTGTATAAAAATTATAATGGAGATTGTGATTATAAGATAACTTATACATATACTTATATTTCTAAATATCTCTAATTGTTAAATAATTGAGAAAATAGGATTATCAATTATTCATTAGTAAACCAACATTTGTTATATTACATTTTTCTAGAAGAATGTAGTGATCTCATACACTATTTGATATGATGATATCTGGACAAATATATTGGTATATGTTATGGAACATATAACTGGATTGACCTACCATGAGAAACCATATGGAATGTTAGCAAGTGTCTATAGAATTGTTATGTGAAAGGTAGTATAAGTGATCCTTAGACTTGAGATTAACACAGTATGTTACGTATGACATCATATGTATGAAGTCATGTACTTTGATTTAATTTTAGACTTGCACTCTTAAATTATAGATATGAATAATTTTAGGTGTGCCATGAAGTACATGAAGGTGGTGATTGATCAAGATGGAATTCATCCTCTTTGATAACAAAGGAAAGATATCTTAAAGATGTTTTGAAATTTGTGCTATGATCAAAATCATAGGCCAATGTATTGAAGATATATAAAAGGAGTTTTATGTATAATCAATTAATGATATATAAAAGGAGTTTCATGTATGAACGATTATGAGATAGCAAATAGTCAAATATACACCCAAGATTGAATGTGTATAGGGTTGACACTTAAGCCAGACCCTAAGTCTAATTTGAATATCAAGAGATGAAGGGATTGAATAACACACTAACACCTTGTCATGAAAGGTTTTGATTCCTACAAATCTATTCCTAGCATTTAGGTGTAAGAAGCCAATCTTGATCTATGAATTTGTTTAAACAATTTAGAAAAATTATGTTTCAAGAAAAAGGAGTTTTAATTCAATTGAGCTTCTAGAAGTTTGGAAATGAATTCATTGCCAATATGCATATAAATCTAATAAGTCACACATAGTAGAATCTCTTTGAACCAAAATTAAAAGAAAAGTTTGAATGCAAAATGTTATGAATTCAATAGTTGAATTAGATAAACATCTTGGAAATTTTAAATGATTAATTAAGTATTCTAATGTGATTAGAAGTGTTAATTAATTAATAATTCTAATGGAGATTATAACTATTAAATTGTAGTAAATTTTCATTGTTGATATTTAAATGTTGTAGAACATTCATATTGACATCGAAGGAGATAATGAGTAAAGGAATGGTTCCTCACTTGAAAAAATTGTATTAATTAATTAAAATAGTTAGAGAATGATTTTATAAGAGATTTTATTAGTTTGGACTCAGAAAAGTGTTTGGTTTCATTGGAAACAAAAGAGAGAACATGAGGTTAAGAAGTGTGGACTCTTTAGGTCAAACGGGCTACATAACCACTTGATGAGTGGATGACATAAGGAAGGGTAAACCCTAGCTTGTGTGCCACTCCTACTTGCTTCTCCATTGTTGCTTGTGCTCCAAACTATTCTATTTAAAGAGGAGAGAAGCCAAACTATTACACACATTAATTCAGCCCTTGCACATGTGTTGATGAGAACATGGAGGCCCAAGCCAAGGATCACTAAGAAGCCTTGTAAAAGCCAAGTTGACGTTTGACTAGAGCCAAAGCAAAGAAGATGAGAGATGAAATCTAAAGGATTTGTCATGCATTTTGGAGCTCACATAGAGAGCTAGGACTTGGAGGTTTAAGGGTCATTTGCCTGGAAGTTTTGACATCCAATTGAGGACCATTTGAGCATTAATTGGCCATTTGGACAGCGACATGGCTAGTCATTTTGGTTCATTTCTGAGCATGTATTGGATATTATTTTATGTTATTTTATGGGCCACCTTTAAGACCTTTTTGGTACTATTTTGGGGTTGTTTGATCCTTTTTATTTTTGTGTTTTGGTGGCTATTTTAGGGCCATTATTGTGCCTAATTTGATTGGCTATTTTAATGCCACTTTGGAGTATATTTGTTGGCTAATGTTTTGGCCTTATTTTGGTCTAGACTTGTTTATTTGTTTGGCTAGCTTATATGTTCATTTGATTGGGCTTGTGTGGGACTTTATTCCAACCTATTAGTGGGTTTAACTACTATTAGGGAAGGTATGTTTCCCACACTATTTAGATTTGGAAAATTTATCAAATAGAAGTGTTTCTTCTTTAAACAGGTGCTCTCTTAAGGTTCTAGCAAGAATTTGAGACTTATCAAAGAGCTCGCTCTTCGTGTTGTCCATTTTGAAAAAGCACTTGACCAAGTCCTATCAAAATAGAATGCATTGCTAATGTCTCTTGTAGATCTTTAATTTCTTGGATAGGTTGATTAAATCATCAAAAGAACTCCTTTAGTGACTTATTATTCCACTACCTTATAGTCATCAATGAGGTGTTGGTTTTCTTGTGAATTTGCAGGGTAGCAAAGTGAGTTGAAAATTGATTGGCCAAGTCTAGAAATCGATAAATAGATTTTGAATTTAAGCTTATAAACTAACAAAGGTTTGTCTTCTTCAAAGTGGTGGAAAATGCCTTGTACATGATTTTATCAGGTGCTCTAGAGAGTAACATAGCTGCTTGGAATGCTTTAGTGTTCTCTTAGGGATTGGTCTTTCCATCGTGAGACTTTAAATTAGTCAGAGCCTTAACATTTTAAGGAATTGGTATTCACATTATCTCTGGAATAAAAGGATGCATGTTTTCTTGATCATTTTGATAGCAGTAATCATGACCACCATGATAATATGATTAATTCACCTCCATACTTTATTCTTGAGAACTTTGTCTATCAATACATGAGATGCTTGTATTTTCTTGTTCATATTCTTCAAAAAGACAATATAGGTCATAATTGTAATGATCTTAATTATCTTGCTGATCGTGGTATCTTTCTTCATCACAATAATAGTTATGCTGGTCATCTTGGTGATAATTATTGTGCTGCTGTTGAACTACTCATTGCATTCACTAGAGCTTTGCTTTTAATTGGTGATTTTTGCCTTCTAGCATTTCTACATTGTGATCATGATGAATATGGCAATGTTATGGATGCTTATTGTTATCAATAGAATTTGGCGCTATGAAGTGGGCTGTTAAAAGCCCAGAAGGAGCTGAGTTTGACAAAGGGATGAGTTCACCAAACCGTGAGGTCACTGCGCAAAGGACCTCAGCTCACTAAAGACTCGAGCTCCCTGGCCAAATGAGCTTAAGGTTGCGAACCAGTGGCAGCCCTAGCGTAAGAGCTCTAACTCACTAGGATGAAGACTCACTCAGCCAAAAGCTCACTACGATCAAGCATAAGGCCAATAGATAACTTGCACCACCATTTTGCAAATACGGCCATTGGGTGCCACATATGGAAAGCAACCTACAGAAGCCAGTCTATAGTACCCTAAGCAGTCTTGTACATTTAATATTTAATGTAACAAATGTATAGTTTATTTAGTTCCATTTGTACTCCTTCATGCTTCTATAAATGGGGGACTAGAGCCATTGTAAAAAAAATAAGAGACAAGAAGATACTAGCAGAAACTTTGCCAGAAGCCATATCCAAAAGCTCTGTAAAAACTCCTTTGATATAATAAAACATCTCTGTGGACATAAGGTCTGGTGCTATCCAGATTTAGCCAAACCACGTTAAACCTTTGTGTGCTTCATCCTTCTCCTCCTTCCTCTAGCTATTTAGCACCTTCCTGTCTCCTCAACAATCAGGATATAGCTTGGGTCCCGAAAGAATCCCCTCTATTGGCCAAATTTAGGTTTAACGAAAATCCACCATCAACATCTTGGCATGCCTAATGGGGCCCTTCTGTTCACTGGCTCTTTTTCTATTTCTTTGGTTAATTTTGTTTAGTTGAAATGGCAAGAAGAAAGGTTGTTAGGAAGTTAGATGCTTTCGTCAACTGGTTGGAAGGTCATATTGCAAGCTCCTCTACCTCTAGAACTGCCAACGATTTGACGTCCCCAGTTCGCCACCAACCCGCTATCACTGTCCTCAAGACCAGCAAAGCCCAAGCATGGCATCAGTTTTGGGAAGCATTTAAAGGTTTAATGAGGAGGATGGCTGAAGCATTCCAAATTCTAGCCCAAGCACAGACTCAAGGTGCGCAAAGACAGGCCAAAATCATCGCACCCAGAAATGTGACTTCAAATAGAGCTAGTCATGAGCATATTTCAGGTTGTCATCCAGATGATGAGGAGGATGTAAAAAGCTGCCAGGCTTCCAGTCAAAAGTCCGAAGGATTGCCATTATTGGTGGAAGAATTGTTCCAAAGGGTGAACTAACTAGAGGCACACCCTCAAGCTTGAGGTGACCGGAGTCACGCTAGGGAATGAGTCTTTGAAAGACAACATTGCTCATTTTAGGCACAAGATTGATAATGTGGAGAGCTCGTCTGATGAAAGTGTCTTGACATCAATATCTGCTGGGCTCGGCAAAGATGGCAAGCTATATAAAAGCATATACAAATCCTCGGTAGCAGACTTGGGAAAATTCTATGATCAAGCTACCAAACAAATTAGGTGGGAGGAGACATTTGGTGTGAAGAAGCCTGAGCCAGACAACCCTGGCCAAAATAAGAAGAGGAATAGTCATGAGGATGCAAAGAGTGGCCCTAACCCCAGGCTTGCAAAGAAAGCCAAGCTCGAGCGACCTCAATAATTGGTTCACAATGAGCATTATAGCATCTTATTAGATACTGCTGATAGGATTTATGCAGTAGAAAGAAGTAAAGAAAACTTTGGGACCTTACTCCCTTGTGGGTACCTCATGCAAGCAGAAATACAAACAAATTTTGTGCATATCACAATGAAGTGGGGCATAACACTTCAGATCGCTAGGCTCTCAGAGATGCCATTGAGGATCTAATTAAGAGAGGGTGCTTGAGGGAGTATGTATTGTGGCCTACAGCATAACAGCCTCCCTGGCCTCAGTGGGACCCCGATCAGGAGCAGCCGGCCATAGTGAGAACCATATACTAAACTTGTAACGTGATATGCGAAAGTGGCCCAAATTTCGTGTAGGTTGCTTCATGTAGATTCTTCTAAAAATTCTGGAAAATGTTTGATTTGGTCTTGAGATTTTGAGAAGTGCGCATTTTGCAAACTGAGTCTCAAGTTATGATTGAGCGTCACATTAATGCGACCAATAAGGCGTCACACAATCATGGCCTACTTCTCGATATTGCTTTCATGCAATCAAGTTTTCGTAGCTCTCATGCAATTTAAAGCTCATGCATGCAAGTAACTTTCTTAGCCACCGCATGTATGCAGCAATTTCAACATGCATATGAGCAACTTTCTTAGCCACTATGTGCATGTGATCTTCAGCTCGTGCATACAAGTAACTTTCTTAGCTACCATGTGTGTGCAGCGACCTTATTGCATGTATGAGCAACTTTCTTAGCCACCGTGCGTTGCAATCTTACTATGCATACAAGCAACTTTCTTAGCCACCACATGCACACAGCAATTTCACCATGCATATGATCGACTTTCTTAGCCACAATGTACATGTGATCTTCAGCTCTTGCATACGAGCAACTTTCTTAGCCACCATGTGCACGAAACTACCCTACCACACATATGAGCAACTTTCTTAGCCATCGTGCATTGCGATCTTACCATACATGTGAGCAACTTTCTTAGCCACTGCATGTGTGCAACTTAAAGCTTGTGCATGCAAGCAACTTTCTTAGCCACCATGTGCATGTGACCTAAATTTCGTAGCTCTCATGTGATCAAAATTTCACAGCTCTCATGCGACCAGAAGCTATAGTGCCATGCGGCCTACTCATATGTTGTTCACTTATATTTAGCCCAAATTTATCTCTCAATTAAAAAAAACATTACCGATTGGCTATTTAGTTATTTTTAGTGAGCATAATTAACATTTATTGTCTGAGAATTGCAGGACAAATAGCCAAGTACTTGAAGAAAAAGAAAGAAATTTTATTCATTGAAAAGGCCTCAGCATGGTACATTTACATCAAAAAGAGTCAAAATACAAGTCAAAGAAAGCTATAGTTAGTTCTTTTGGAAGAAGGATTGATTCACAAAGGGAGAGCTCCCACCAATTAGAGGGCTAGCCACCAAGAGATGAACCCTTGCCGGTTAGAGACTCACGAGCTCGCTTAAGTCCCTAACTTTCTTCTTCCAGCCCACTTCTTTAGCAACAAGCTCTTCCTCAACTTAACTCCTGAAATTGAGAAGTCCGGGAAAGCCCATCAGAGCAACTGAAAAAGAGAAACCTCACAACCATGAGGACATAATCTGAGATCTGTATGAGATCTCTCAACATTACCGAACACATATTGACTTCAAAGCTTCTTATGCAGCAGACCATATGTTGTATACAAGAATTAGCCTCGCAAGGATGAGCCCTCGAGTACAACAAGGACCGAATTCCATGCTCCTGCAAACAATAGTGGCAAAGTAATCACGAGCGTCAAAGCCCTTCCTCGCTCATCGTGTCATGGTGACCCTATGAAAAGGTTCTGAAGCACCCCGCAAAATAATCCCCCATGAGGGACAGACCAGCAAAGAAGTCACTAGATTGAACCCTCGGGTGGTCGGCCATTCCGCTCGAAGACTGCTCCCTCGCTACAGCGATGCCCACCGCAGCAAAACCTGCGAGGCCTTCAAGTCATAAATCCCCTACTCAGGATACCAGGTGATAGACACAAGTCTACCGTCGGACTAGGAAGACAACTCAGCAGCCTACTTTCTACAACAGCCAGGATGTAGCCACTTTACTATCTTTTTCCATTTATTATTTGATGTAACACAACTGTAGCTTGTAAATTAATGTGTGTAACCCTTCCTTTCCTTATAAATAGGCTTACATTGTTAGAAAAGGGGAGGCAGCAATCTTGTAAGTAGAAACTCTGCAAATTACTCAATCTTAATAAAACTTCCACCGTGGACATAGGGTCCGGTACCGCCCAGATTTGGCCAAACCATGTTAAACATGTCGCTCATCTATTTCATCTTCTCCCTCCCAGCTGCATCTCCTTATTACTTCAAAGGTAGCATTGGATCCCAGAACTTATCCCGTTGACTGAAGTTTGAGTCTCCCGTACAAATCGAATTTCACCGTCAACACCATACATGCCTCACCTAGAAGGTATAGTATCAAAAAATCAAGAGGTTTATTTGAAACCTCGATTTGGTTACTCCCTGAGGGAAGAAGAGGACTCCCCGTGCCTTAAATAGACCCAGCTTGATCTAGCCGAAGGATCTGAAAGGAATCCCCTAACTACTCTCATGTGGTTTGAAAGAAAATGAGGCTAGTGCATTGATAGCTACAAGATGTGTTTTGTCTGGAAAAATGAAATGGCAGGCTGACCTAAAAGACTTTGATTGCACAGTCGTCCATGGCCGAGATTAAACATATCTTCTGGTTTTGGATCTGGAATGGGCTGAATAAGGGTCCAATAGTAGAAACTTATCCATGCGGCCTTCTGAGTTTTGCAAGGCCCCAGTTCACCAAAGTCACACCTCACAATGGAAAGCAAGTGCATGAGATTAAGGCCAAAATTATGGTGTATCACAGTAGCACGAGCTTTTGCCAGCAGAAGTGTAACTCCCAGTCCACAAAGGAACTACGAGTTAGGGGGCTAGTGTTATCAGTAGAATTTGGCATTGTGAAGTGGGCTGGCAAAAGCTTAGAAGGAGCTAAGTTTGACAAAGTGACGAGTTCGCCAGACCACGAGGTCGCTGCACAAAGGACCTCGGCTCGTTAAAGACCCAAGCTTGCTGGTTGAACGAGCTTGAGGTCACGAACCAGTTGCAGCCCCAGCACATAAGCTCCAGCTCGTTAGGACGAAGTCTCACTCAGCCAGAAGCTCGTTGAGATCAAGCATAAGGCCAACAGATAACTTGCACCGCTATTTTACAAATACAACCTTTGGGTCCCATACACAGAAAGTAACCTATAAAAGCTAGTCTATAGTACCCTAAGCAGTCTTGTACATTTAATATTTGATGTAACAGATGTATAGTTTATTTAGTTCCATTTGTACCTCTCCATACTTCTATAAATGGTGGGTTAGAGCTGCTGTGAAAAAAAGGAGAAACAAGAAGATACTAGCACAAACTTTGTTGGAAGCCATAGCCAAAAGCTCTGTAAAAACTCCTTTGATATAATAAAACATCTCCGTGGATGTAGGGTCTAGTGCCATCTGAATTTAACTGAACCACGTTAGACCTCTATATGCTTCAACCTTCTCCTCCTTCCTC
This sequence comes from Saraca asoca, assembly GCA_026873985.1. Lineage (NCBI taxonomy): Eukaryota > Viridiplantae > Streptophyta > Magnoliopsida > Fabales > Fabaceae > Saraca > Saraca asoca. The sequence continues at coordinate 10,390 of JANHAO010027970.1, forward strand.
CAACTATTTAGCACCTTCCTATCACCTTAACAAGCGGGATACAGCTTGGGTCCCGAAAGAACCTCCTCTATTGGCTAGATTTGGGTTTAACCAAAATCCACCGTCAACATTTATGATAATGGCGATGGATATATTGCCAATTTATTAGAGTATTGACAATTGTTGAGATCGGTAAAGCTAATAATGCTGAACTACCTAAGCATATAGCTAGCTCAAGTCAAGGTCAAATCCACGGAGACTGGTGATCAATTTTAGTGTGTTTGTAGTGTAAAATGGGGGGTTGGATAGCTAATCAAAATATAAATTTAAACAAATAGTTTAAATGC
>JANHAO010027971.1:0-10718 GCA_026873985.1 Saraca asoca
TGTTCTAATACTAGCATCTCGCAAATATAAATAAAGGTGTGAATCTAGCATATAATAATAGATAAAACTGAACAACAACATCTTTTAAGAATTTACTAAGAAATAAGAGGAGCGGCAACTGCACAGTAACATTCTTGACAAGGAATTCCTTACCACAAAAGATACTTCTTTGAGGGAACAAACACCCATTTCAATAAGATCCTTGATACGACCTGGGGTTCCAATGACCATGTCCTGGATATTAGGATATATTATTAGATGTAATTAATGAATAATCAAAAAACAAGGGCAGAGAAAAAAGAGCTGACTGTTAGCAAATCATAATATACATCTACACAAGTCAAATGTATTGAAATAAAAGATAGAAACAAGCAATATGTCAGCAACTTCAATCAGACAAAAATGGTTATTTTCAAAAAACTAACACAGAGAACTTACTAAAATTATAAATCATCAATACCCACATGAATTTTGCAAACTAAAAAGTTTTTTTATTGTTGCCATTGAATTTCACCAACCAAATTTAAAACATTTAATCAGGAACATTAGTTATCACTATGACTACATTGGAAATAAAAGATATATTCATAAAATTATACTTCGCAAGGTTATAAACATGTGGTCCCTATGTATGGATGTATAATCATTGGATAAACTGAACAAGCCAGTGACTGTAAGTAGCATCTGCATATAAAACATCCTGGAAAATGGAAGATGTGATAACTTACAACTCCAGATTTCAACGCAGATATTTGTGGCCCTTTGCTGGTTCCACCATACAAACAAATTGATTCCACACCACATGATCCCCCAGCATCACACAATACGTCCGAAATCTGTCACATAATTAAGAAAACTGCTAGCTTACCCCGGACGGAACCTGTGTAAGCAGCTTATAAGATTGAAGTATCATCAAATACATACTTGTTGAGCTAGCTCCCTCGTGGGAGAGAGCATAAGGCAAAGAGGATTTCGCCCTTTTGACATTTTATCCTTGCGCTTGCCGAGAACATGCATCATTGCTGGTATTCCAAAAGCCAATGTCTTGCCTAAATGCACAAGCCAAAAATCATAAGCAATTTAATTCCCGGCCAACCAGAAAACTCCAAACCCACAAAGCAATCAAATTTACCTGACCCAGTTGCTGCAATGCCAGTTAAATCACGACCATCCAATAAAAAAGGCCATGCTCGAGCCTGTATAGGAGATGGTTTCTCAAAGTTCTTACAGCATTCTAAAACCTTCTCTGGAAGCCCTGAATCTGAAAAACTTTTCACCGCAGCATATTTTTCGTCCTTCACATTCTTCCCAGTAACAACCACATGTTCATCTCTCACCGATTCATCCTCTATGGCAGTTTTCACATCATTCACTGCCACGGTTTCACTTTCCTCCAAATTCTCTTTCGACTTCCTGTGCTTCTTATTCTTCTTTTTGTTTGATTCGGTGCCATTCTCAAGCTCGATTTCTTCATGCTTTCGCTTGGGACTAGCTTCGTTTTGCTTATCTTTCTTATCCTTCTTCTTTTTCTTCTTCTCGGACTTGACTTGAGGGGCTTCTTCGGCTACTGGTTCGCTGAGGATAGCGGTATCAAGCTTGCGACCCATGGTTGAAGATGAAGCCGCACTGAGCTGAAACTGCAAATAACCGCAAAGCCGCGCGAACCAGGGCCAAAGGTCGTGGATGGAGAGAGTGGGGAGTTTAGTTCTGTTTTTTAGGGTTTTTGACTTTCATGACTCTGGTTGCGGTGTTGTGATTATTATTATTATTATTATTATTATTTTACATATTAATAAGTTTTAAATTCTTATATATAATTTTATTAAATTTATAATTTATTTTTCATATATTTATTTTATATAATTATATTTTAAAATTTAAAATTATATATAATTAAATTCTTGTTATAAATTAATATTAAATTCAATTATAGAGTTATATGTATTTATTAAATTATATATTAATAATTTATTTTTACTTATTTATAATGTTTATTTTATCCGCATTTATTTATTAACTTTTAATTATTATATAAAAAATTTTATTATTTTTTTAAGAAGAAAAATGAATTTATGATAAAGATCAAAATATTAATGAAATTATTTATGAAAAGTGACAAAAAAAATTAAAAAAAATGAATCCTAACTAAATTTTTAATTATCCTACTATTTATATTTAATATGAGTTGAAAGTTGTTGATAGTAAAATTTGGTTCAATAGATTCAAATCTTAGTTAACCCGAACAGTTCTTCAATACTCCAAACTGTAAATTGATAACATGAGTTCTAACAGGAATGAAAATGGGACGGAGGAAGAACAATGAACACAGGAGCTTTTTATTGTGATTCGGTTAAAGTCAGTATGGCCTCTACGTCTACAATGGTTTTATTTGCTATTATACAGCAGTTTCTCTGTTTAACTAAACTGTTATGGGGATTTTTCAGACAAGCGAAGAGGGTCAGCAGAAGCCCAAGAGGATAAAGGCCTAAGAAGAAAAAGGCGTAGCCCGAACCAAGGCAAGGTCGTTTGAGACCCTGCAACTAGCCGCTCGATGCGAAAGCGCGAGCTTCGGCTGGCTAGGGCGTTGGCGAGCTCTGCCCCCCACGCACAGTGGAACAACCAAGTGATTAACAGACGTAGCCTGAGTACTCAATCGGCTCATAGCCCCTAAAAGTCTGACAATGATTTGCCCAGCATTTATTATTTGCCGCTTAATATTTAATGCTTGTTACAAATGTAATCATGATCCTGTACAAATACATTATTTTTATCTAGTGTAATCCCTTATATAAAAGAAGGGGGGTTGGACAAGAAAGAGAGGAAACTCTTGTATGCTCCGTGGTAATCACCCAAAAAGAATAATCATACTCACCGTGGACGTAGGAGTCATTTAGACTTTGGTCGAACCACGATAAAACTCCTTCTTGTTCTTTCTCTACTAACTTGAATCTTGCTTCATATTTTCTAAAATCGATCGATAGACTAGCAGCTTGGTTTCTTGAACCCTCCGTTGACCGATTACCAAAATTGACCATTAACATAAACAGAGCTACAATATCAGTACCCTCTCATTATACAAATGTTGTCTCACTGTTTTGGCAGAATTTCTGCCTGTATTCTTTTCTTGCTCCCTCTTTTACAACAATCTCCCTTTCCTATTTATAGAGATTGGGAGATTACATATATAATTTTACAAGCTATAAATATGTTATGTTAAATAATAAATGTATAAGATAATATAGACTCTTGCAAATTAACTTTTGCAGGTTACTTTCTGCGAGTGGGCCCCTCTGGCTACTTTTTATAGGTTAGCTTTGCAGGTTACTTTCTGCAAGTGGGCCCCTTTGGCTGCTTTTTATAGGTTAGCTTTGCAAGTTGTTTAGGTAAGTGCTTGCCTCGTGCTCAATCTCAGTAGGGCCTTTAAGTAGGCGAGATGATACGTTCTGTGAGCTAGAGCCCTCATCCTGAGGTCATTGCTGTCCTTCGGGCAGTGAGGTCGAATTCTCATTTGACAAAGCACTAGGCAAACTATTGGCCATAGGAGCCGAGAATCTTTTGGCGAGCCTAGATTTCTACCTTAGCCTTGTATTGCATTCTGAGCTCGTGGTTAGTGAGCTAACACCTTTGTCAAGTGATCATAGTCTTTAAAAAGGTTTGGGCCTTCTCTGGCTAGTCTCGTCTTCTACTAGGCCTTTACCAATCCATTTGCGTGATACCAGAAAATACTCATAACAAAAGTAAAAATTTAATTATAATTATTTTAAATTTTAAGGTATAATTATACAAAATAAAACTATAAAAAAATAAATTTAAATTTAATAAAATTTCTATTAATCCTTTTTTTTTATTTTTAAAAATCTCCTTTATGTTTTGTTTGAAAATTTTTGTATCCAAAATTTAAAATTAGAGAAAAAGGTATGTATCTATGTTGAAATAAATGAAAATTATATTAATTTCTTATTTAATTTAATATTTAATATTTTATCTCAATTAAGTATATTCTATTAGAAATATTTCTTAAATATTTATTTTTTGTTGATGTATGAATTCAGTTAACCAACTTCTCTGAAACTCTAAACTGCAAATTAATAGTGTGAAAGAGAAGAAGGATGAAAAGAGGAAGAACGAGGGAACACCAGAAGCTTTTAATGTAATTCGACTAAAGTCAATTGTCGACCCCTACGTCTAGGATAGTTGTATTGATAAAGTATCTATATCTGTTGGGTCTTTTTTATTTTTGTAGAGTTTCTTTTCCTCTTCGGGGATTCTCTCAGTCTAAGAGCTGATTCTCTCTCCTAGTCTATGCCTTTTTTTTCTCTCCCTTGTACAATAATCTTAACTCTTATTTATAATTGTTGGGGTATACAATCTTAATATATTACCAAAAAGGAAAATAATAAATTAATTGCAAGTTGCTTCCTACCAATTGAGTTGCAAGTTAGCCATGCAAGTTGGTACCTCCTCGAGTTTAACCACGATGAGAATGCTTCGACTTGCGGGCTAGACCTAATGACCTAAGGTTACTACTGACCTCTGACTAACGATTCAAGCTCGTATTTAGTTATCTGATGCCCTGCTTCAATGACTCCGATTCTAGTTGAGCTGGGCTTTTATTAGTTAGATCTATCCATTAGGCTTTTATCAGCCTATTTACATGGTCCCAAAAACCCTATAACATTAGCCCTCTAGCTCTTAGTACGATCTATAGATTGGGAGCTGTAGGTCGCTGGTAAAAGCTGGCGATTGTGATATGCTATACAATCATTTGGACTTTTGTTCCACTGTTTAGCTTGCCCGTACCATCATTATCACATTTAATATGCGTATGTTTTTATAGCCGTCAGCATGGCAAAGTCTGCGCCCTATTATTCATTAGACCGTCGAACCAAGGGCAACTAATTAGTCTCTAGATCAAACGGTAGGGCTATTTAGACTATGTAAGGCAAGGAGAATTCTTTTCCCTCTATTTTTGAAAATTGATGCTCTGCCCTTTACCTGTCTCTCAAATTCTCTATCAGTCATTACTATTCTTACTTTCCAGCTTTATTAACCTCGCCACTAAGTGTTTCAGATTTGGATTACTAGAGGTCGGGCTTGTTCACCAATCTCTTTCCAAAACTCATCTCGTCCTACTTGATATAGTAAGCTTTTTCAAACTCAGAGTTACTGTACTTTATGAATGCCTGGCTCTATAGGTTTTTGGTATTTTGTTGCCTAGTTTGGTGGTGTATGCTCCTTGGTTGCTAGAGATTTCGTCTGTTGGTTTTAGGGTTGTAGACTGTTAGATTTAACTTTCTCTTTCCTGAGTTTTAGTAACCTGATAGGCTTTGTTGATTAAGCCCCGCATGTCTGCATTAGTTTGGGTCTTAGATGTGGTGGCCTAAGGCGTTGTATGGCCTGTTGCATAGGAAATATCCCTATTAATCTTAGTTTTTCGATATGTTTTGCTTGCAGCAACCTGACCATTCCTCCTTCTTGCTTGTAGAAGGCTGTAATTCATAAATGTCATGGTTACCCAATAGGAAGTGCTGATGAGCCTGATTCTCCAGCCTATAGTAAGGAGCTTGTACGTGTTGTAGATAAAGTGGCTTTCAGGAGTGATGAGGTCGCTAAACAACTTGTTGCTCAACCTGACCCTAGTGAGAGTCAGTAGGTCATTAGAAGTCTTTCAAGTCACGCAGTGTTCAAACATCACCCTTCATCCATTTGTATTGATGAGCTTAGAAGTATTGTTGATGCATACCACTTTCCCAAAGGTTGCCACCTAATGGCACCTTCTCTTAAAGACCATGCAACTTATCTTCCCTTTGGATTTGTTGCCATGAGCACCCACTATCTTGATGCTAGGCTTAGATTCCCAATTCACCCATATATGATTGAGTTGTTGAATAAGCTGAGGCTTTGCCTCTTCCAGCTGAGGCCAAATTCCTACTCCCAACTCACTTCCCTTGCTCTTGTTTATCTTAGGAATAATCTCTCATCTCCATTCGCAAGGGTCCTTTACTATCTTTGTAGCATTAAGAGCACGAGTCTAGAGGATGGAATTTATTATCTTTCAGCTTGGCAAATTGAGTATAAGAAGATTTTGCCATAAGGTGATGCTCTAACGTAAGGAATTATAAGACTCACCGATTTTATGTTTTTTGCCTATCATGTGTTATCTTCACAATTTTCCTTTTGTTCTTACTCCTAGTGAGTGAGTTAAGAGTGTACAAGCTTGCATGAATTTGTATACCATATTTTATTCCTTATCTGACATTTGTCTTATTATACAGACAGAGCTGGTAAGGAGATACCAACATTAGAGGCTGAAGATGTTGAGGTGCTTGGTTAATTTGCCATTGTGAGCAACTTCAGAAACGACCTCAAATTTGATGAAAAGCTTTTACGTTCACACAAGCTTGCTCCAACACTGAATATCGGGCTTACAAAAGACATTGGAGCTCACCAAATCAGAGAGGTTAGCCCGACAAACTTTTAAGAGTACAAAGAAATGGCGAGGCTAAACCTCCATGCTCCTTGAGCCTATACTCGATCTGTTGACTCTACTACTATCATGACCTCATCAACTTCTGCTACTGCTGCAACCTCTGCAATAGTGAGTCAATCCTCTCCAGTTGTAGCAGTAGCAACCTCGTAGGCATTGGTTCCCACCTTGCAGCTACACGTGGATAGGGCGATGGAGGTTCCATCCTCATCTGAACCCCCTGCTAAGAAGCAAAAAACTGACAAAGGAAAAAGAGGTTGTTTCTGAGCAAGTTGCATTTAAGGTTAAGGTTGGAAAGTGACTTGACCAAGTTGTATCTGAGGTCAGAGCTGAAAGGTGACCTGACAGCCTTTGCCCAAAAATGGGGATATATTATGACTTTCTCAAGGAGAGTGTGGACTAGACTCTAGAAACCCACACCTAAGCATTGGAGTCAGAGATATTTGGTGAGGGCTTGATAGGCTACATAGTTTATCATGGTCTATTGGTAAGTTAAGTCCTTTAACTTTGATTTTTTTGCCTCTTTGAGGGCTAATGTAATTGTTTAATTTCATAAAGCACATTGAAGGTAATTAAGCTAAGGGATGAGTTTTTGGTTTGGGAGGAGGACAAGAAGAAGCTCAAAGGTGACCTAGTGCCATAAGAGTTAAGGCATTGGAGTTGAAAGACATAATAAGAAACACCGAGGCTGCTAAGAAAGAAGTTGAAGATGCTTTATCTCGTGAAGTAGCAAACCGTGAGGCTGTCAAGTCCAACCTTACCTCTAAACTTAATAAGGTACTTGACAAGCTGGCAAGAGTAAAAGCTGAGATGGATGTAACAGTGCAGCAAGCCAAGGCTACTGAAGAAGTGACTAGGAATGAAGTTGTTTTGGCAAAAGAAGAAGTTGCTCGAGTTAAGGCAGAAACCGCAGTGCTGGTCACAAAAGTAGAAGAAGATATTACCACGAACTTTTTGTTCACCTTATGGGAGAAGCACCTAGAGATAAACTTCTCCTTCTTTGGTAGGGACATTCATGAAACCATTAAAGGCTTTGAGGAAGACATGGAGGTAAATTCTCCGAATGACAACGTGCAGCTTGCCAGTGGAATTTCTTTTACTTAGGGCATTATTCAAAAAAAGAGCAGCTCACAGGCCATGAAAGCAACTAATGATCAAGTGATGGATGACTTACTTACTCTATATGTCAACCCTCTAGGCTATAAGAGTTCAGCCACTAAGGACCAACCTCCATCGTAGGCTTGTGATAATTATAGGCTTATTTTGTCCTTGTATTGTTGAATTTTCTCATGTACCTTCCTTTCGTTAAGTAGGGTTTGTAATGAACTCTATCTAATATTTCTGCTCGATTCTTTTTGGCTTTTGTAGTTGAATGACCAGTAGGCTACATATGACACCTTAACTGGCTAATCATGATTTCAACAAACATTAGTCAAGTAGGATATTTAGTAGGTCGCAAATGATAACTCATTAGTTAATATAAATGGACCTAAGTTAACAAATCATGACTTAAAGGATATAAGCCCAGTTGAATGTTCGAGAAGGTTGCATGAAAGCTACATCTCATATTAGCATGAGTCAAGTGTTAATATAAGTTGCATGAGAGTTGTGCTCCAGTTAGCATGAGTCAGGTGCTGAGTAGGTCACATGAAAGCTGCACCTTTATGAGCTCGAGTTGGGTGCCAAGGTAGGTCTCATGAAAGTTGTACCTTAGCTAGTTTGCCATGACAATGTATATTCATCAAGCAAGATAATGTATATTCGTCAATTTAACCATGACAATATATATTCGTCAAGCAAGACAATGTATATTCGTTTGTACAACAATATATATTCATCAATCAAGATAATGTATATTCGCCATGCTAAATATCCGATAGGTCGCACCTTAGTTCACAAATTGTGACTTGGGTTAGAACTAAGATGAATGTCTAGTAAGCCATGAATGACGATTTTTTGGTCGAGTTAAACGGGCTTAATTATAGCTCTTTTATTCTTGAAAATGGTTCACTTTCTGTATAATACTTTGTTGGAAATATATCAAGAAATTAATAAGCACAGAAATAAAGATAAAAATTTAAGAAGAAATTTGAGTGCTTTTATTAATTTCTGAATGATCTTACAGAATTAGAAGGGTGAACTAAGAAAAACTCATTGATAATATGGCCATAGATGTTTTGGATTCCATGCTCGAGGAAATTCCTCTTCATCCATATTTGCCAAGTGATAAGCTCCATTGCCTAAGTCTTTCTTGATTATGTATAGGCTTTCCCAGTTTGGTCCTAGCATTCCATCATTAGCCTTGCGAGCTCCAAGAAGGATAAGGCATAGTATGAGATTGCTAATTTTGTAACTCCGAACTCGGACCCTTTTGTTATAGTATCTTGCGACTCTTTGTTGATAGGTCACAATTCTTAGGCAAGCTATTTCTTTGGTCTTTTCTACAAGGTCGAGGTTCGTAGCGAGTAGTTGATTGTTATCTTTAAGATTGAAAGTGTAACACCTGGAAAAAAAAGTTAGGAAAATAAAAAGGGAAATTAAAAATAAAATATTGAATTTGGAAATGACTAAATTGAAAATTTGATAGGGACTGAATTGAAAAGTTTTGGTTTCGGGTGAGGCAAATTCTGAAATAACATGAAAGTTTGGGGTCAAAGTGAAAAATTGATGGGAGAAACTGGCTCAGCCGGTGGCCAGTCTCCTGGGCTGATTTTTTTGCTAAAATTTCTGGAATTCTCCAATTGTCTCCTTGTGGCCTTTTTCTTCTTCTTCTCTCCCATTTGGCTTACGGCTTCTCTGGGAAAACTTCCGGAGTTAACACGTCACGTTGGCGTCCTTCCGACGGTTCACAACGTCAATCCCGACCAACGACAGCCCGACCTCTCTTGCTTCATTTCTGGGCAGTTTTTCTTGCTTCGGTCTACTAGTTTTCGAGGTTTCGTTGTTACCGGCATGTTGCTGTGGTTCGACCATGGCAAGTCCAGCAGTTGTGCAAACCTTTCATCTTCGACGATTACTTTCTTTCTCCTCTCCGGCGTGCTCCTTGGTTGAATGAGCTGGTAGTGGTCCGGCTCCTCCTTCACCCCTATTTTATGGTTGGTTCGGCCAAGGGTGATTTTTGAGCCACCGGCGGCGAGTTGAGGGTAGACATTTTGAGGCCCGGTGAGTAATTCTAGAACAAAAGTTTTATTCCGTAGTCATTAGTCTTATAGTTGTCAAGATATTTGTATTTGAGCTTATACATGTGTAGTGAAAAGAAAGAATAGCCTGAATAGTGGTAATAGCCTAAGGGGCGATAACGAACAACAGAAAATATTGAAAATGCCTTGATCACCAGTAAGATTTTCCTTCGAATCCAGGTGTAAATATCTGTTATATAAAATATTTAATATAAATAATGTCACTAAGGATCCATTGGTAATTCCTGGGCAACTCGCAAGTGTACCTATGTAATATCTGTTCTGTAGGAGCAATAAAGGGGCGATCTGAACTGGTGTAATACGGTTGGAGATAGAGATCTGTTCTGGTTCCCTGATTGAATTCCTTTGGATATGAAACTAATGGTTATTCACAGGAAACCCTCAGGTGCACTTGTGACCACCCGGTGTTTGTTGGAGTGATAAGGGGAAGGGTGGAATAAAAAAAAAATATCTGTAGGGTGTTGTGGATGGCATGGAATGAAAATCTGATCAGTTCTGATTACCTATGGGAATTATCTGGATCTGACTAACAATCATAAAGGAAAAGAAATACAATTTGAAATACAAAGAAACCAAATAACAAAGGTATAATTAGTGAATGATAGTAATAATAATAATAAACAGATATTGTATAAGTTTATATTTTTTATATTCAGTAGAATAAATAGTTAGTTTGGGCCACCATGTATTTAATATATTATTGTGTGTCTGACCCGTATGATATATCTATAGATGTATTGTAGAAACTTATATTGATTCATTGTAATATTTATTGCATGATGTTGTGCCTGAGTTCTAGATGCCCAGTAGGATGTGAATGCTTTGTTTAGTCTGGGCCACTGTATATATATGTTTATCTATTATACAGGTTCTAATGGGCATGTGGCCCACATTGTATAATAAGGCCTTGAGCCTGGATGTCCAGATTATAGGGGAAACTCTGTCGAATTTTCGACAGGAATAAAAGAATAATTATAGGTAAATATGCATGGTTAGGCTTGTAGGAGGTTTCCTACGGGTGGCCTTCTACG
>JANHAO010027972.1:0-10717 GCA_026873985.1 Saraca asoca
ATTGACACTAAATCCCAAATACATCTTAACTCAGCTGAAAACATGCAATTTTGGACCTTAAAATGCTAAGTATGAGGGCAAATAAATGTGTCAAATCTTGTGTTATCACACACCTCGTTCATCACAGATCGTGGATTATATTACCATAAGGTGATGCCCCTTGGGCTAAAAAACACAGAAGCGACCTTCAACTGGCTGGTCACTATGATGTTCAAAGAATAAATTGGGAAGACCATAAAGGTCTATGTGGATAATATGCTTATAAAGTCCAAACAGATTGGGGATCATGTGAAGGACATGGATGAGATGTTTCATATTTTGAGGAAGTACCAGATAAAACTGAATCCACTTAAGTGCACGTTTGGAGTGTCCTCAGGAAAGTTCCTCAGGTTTATAGTTAACAACAAGGGAATTGAAGCAAACATAGAAAAAATCAAGGCACTCATTGACATGAGGTCCATGACCAAAGTCAAGGATGTGCAGAGTCTAACTGGTCAGGTTACAGCACTAAGCAGATTCATTTCCAAGGCAACAGATAGATGCCTGCCATTTTCTGATGTCCTGAGGAAGGCTAAATGATTTGAATGGATTGAAGAGTGTGAGACCACTTTCTAGCACTTGAAAGAATATATGGGCTGAGCTTCACTACTATCTAAGCAGTAAGAAGGCGAAAAGCTCATTATTTACCTAGGAGTATTCCAACACACTATCAGCGTAGCTCTTGTTCGAGAAGAAAATGGAGTCCAACTCGCGGTTTATTATGTGAGCAAAAGGCTGTTGAATGCGGAGGAGAATTATATGCCTATGGAGAAGCTCGCTTACTCTCTCGTGATCACTTCTAGGAAATTATGGCCTTACTTTCAAGCACATATTATTGAGGTGCTTACTCAGTACCCGTTAAGGCAGACTCTATAAAAAATTGACACCTCAGGCCACTTACTCAAGCGGGCCATCACGCTAGCCCAGCTTGACATCCAATATAAATTGAGGTTGGAAATCAAGAGGCAAGCTTTAGTGGACTTCATTACAGAATTTACCAGACCAGTAGAAAAGGAAGTGGAGCTTTAGAAGGTCCATGGTAGGAATTTTTATGTAGACGAGTCCTCATGCGAGTAGAAGACAGGGGCAGGAATACTTTTAATCAGCCTGGTAAGACACAAAATCCTCTATGCACTGAGATTTGAATTTCGAACTACCAACAATGAAGCAGAATATGAAACACTACTCACAAGACTTCACTTGGCAAGGGAGGTACAAGTTAAAGACTTAAGGATTTTCAATGATTTCCAACTCATTGTCTATCACATAAAGGGCAAGTATCAAGTAAAGGGATCAAAGATGGCAATTTACTTCCAGAAAGTTCAAGAATTACTTAACAATTTTCAGAGGTATGAGATTAGTCAAGTTCCACAAGTTCAAAATGCCTATGCAGATGTACTAGCTCAATTAGTCACAACCAAGGATGCGAATTTCTTAGATGCAATCCCGGTGGAAACTTTTCCATTGCCAAGCATTGAATAGAAAGATGTCGTGATGACAACCGTTATGGCACAAAGCTCATAGATGAACCCGATCTTGAGATATTTACGAAATGGCAAGCTACTAGAAGACAAGTTGGAAGTGTGCCATATGCGAGCTCGAGCCGTTAGATATTACATTATCGATGACATGTTTTATAGAAGGGTTTTTTGACTACACTTCTCAGATGCATTGATGGCCCTGACTGTGAAATCGTCCTGGAGGAAATTCACATCGGACACTGTGGAAACCATGCTAGGGGCTATCTTTTGCTTAAAAGCACTCCAGCAGGGGTTCTACTAGCCAACTATGAAACAGGACGCAATTAACATTGTTAGATGATGTGACAAATGCCAAAGGTTTGCTAAAGTTCCCCAAGCTTCTCCAGCCTACCTTCAACAAATGGTCAGCCATTGGCTATTTGCGATATGGGGAATTGACTTGATCAGGCCTCGCCCTATAGGTTGTAGGAACTGTAAATATAGGGTAGTGGTTATTGACTGCTTTACGAAGTGGGCAGAGGCAAAAGAATTGGCTGAAATCTCCTCTTCCAAAATCAAGAAATTCATCTGGAACAATATCATTTGCAGGTTTGGGATTCCTCAATAAATCATAACAGATAATGGAACCCAATTCAGCAATGAACAGTTTGTCAATTTCTGTAGTGACCTCGGGATTATAAAAAGCTTTTCAACAGTAAACCATCCTCAGGCTAATGGGCAGGTCAAAATTGTAAACAAGATCATCAACTAGATCTTGAAGACAAAACTAGAGGCCAAGAAGGGAGCATGGGTAGACGATCTGTTAAAAGTACTTTAGGCTTACTGAACTACAGCTCACAGCATCACATGAGAGCCTCCCTTCTCAATAGTTTATAGATCTGAAACTATGATATCAGTGGAGTTCAAAGTAACTTCACACTAAAGCACTATTTTCAATCTGGAGGATAATAACCAACTCCTCACTACGAATCTCAACCTTGTCGAAGATGCAAGGGATGTGGCTTGCCTCAGAATCATAACTTATTAACAGTGGGTTGCAAAACATTATAACTAATAGGTCTGAGCTCAGAGCTACAGAGCGGGTGATCTTGTGCTACACCTTATCTTACTTGGAGCTCACAAACCCAACAAAGGGACATTGGGTCCAAATCAGGAGGGCCCATAAATAATAAAGGAGAATTTGGATAACAGAGCATACCACTTGACAAATGTAGATGGGGTAGAAATCCCTTAAGCATGGAACACTGAACACCTTCAACCATATTATCAACAAGTTCAAAACTCAGCTCTGTAATTTTGTATTATTATTCAAATCTCAATAAAAATTCCTAAATTCTCCTACTCTATGCGAACTCTTCAACATATATTCAAAACGCTACTCTTAAGGCAAATTGGTCTCAAAATAGTTTGACCAGAACCCATTTAAACCACATTCAAGCTGTTAACTCGACCAAATATCTTGGGAGTTATAAAGGCTAGTGCTTATTAATCTAGTATTTGAGCACGAACCCACGATTTGCTGGCAGAATATTTGAGTATTATGACTTGACAAAAGCTAGGGAAATTAATCATTCACAATGAACAAAGTTAAATATGCATTTCAAAGAAAAAAACTTGGATAAATTAGTCAAAGGAATAATTATCTTCATTACAAATAAGCAATCCAGCTCTCAGAATACTTAAAAATGAAATTGACAAAAGCCTAAGTCTAGGTTGTAATGAGGCGATCTACGGAGTGGTTGGGGGTCTAGATGAATCCTAAGGAGTCGAAAGGTTGAGCAAGTCTTCTACCATTTACTCTTTGCAAGATTCTACAGCTCTTCCTTCAATCTACGAGTTGTTTGTAATCGGAATGTTGCCTTGAGCAGGAGGACCTTCCCTATAAACTCCTACACCCGAAGTTAAAGTTACCTTTTCATGCCTTACAAAACGCTGGATACTCCCTTCAACATCCCCGTTGAATAAGGTGAAGTCCATCTCCAGGTGCCTCTTTCACAGAGTAAATAGGAAGTTATCAATAGTTTGGGAGACCGTTGCAACCTCAGCTTATGCAATTAAAGCGATGATATCCTTCATAGCTCAAGCAACCTCCTCCTTAACTCGAGCAACCTCTGCGTCAGCTTGTCCAGCCCTATCCTTGGTCATTTCCTCCTTCTTCTTAATGATCTCAACCCATTTCCTTGCCGCCTCCAACTCGCCCTGCATTTGTTTCAGTTCATCAATAGCTTCGTGGAGCTTCAAGATCAACTTTGAGGTCTTGTGAATTGAAGTATCTTCAGCCTCTTACTTACCCATCTCAACAACTCGTAGTTGGGTCTCATAAGCCTGTAATTTCTTCCTTAACTCTAATCACTCCATAGTGGCAGCAACTAAGTCCTTTTCCAACTTCTTTTGTTCCTCTTCCTAGAAGATGAACTCATCCCTCATCTTGACCCCTTCCAATGCACCCTGAAAAGACCAAAAATAATTCAAGAAACCTATTAAAGAGGATGAAAAGTTGAAAACAAAGAATTGTACTTATCAGCATGCAGTGGCAGATCATCATGCCTATCAAGTCGACCCCTTGCATGTCTCTAGACTCTAGTGATTTTATATGGTTATCCAGGACCTAGCCTACATGCTTATGGAAGAAGCAGTAATATCCCCTTGTCATAGGACCCAGACCATCGGGGCCTTCCCCTAGCATGCCCTCGGACTCCTCTTCTAAAGTAGCGACAATCTCCTTCCTTTTGTCAGCTATTTGCTTCTTAGGAAGAGGTTCATTCAGATATTCGAGCCCTTGACCCAAAAACCTCACTGGCCCATGTATGATCTCAATTCCTTCTAGTCATGAAACAATGACCAGCGCCTACGAAGTCTCTACCAGAACAGCAAAAGAGGAAGGACAGCTAGCATCATCAGAGGCTGGGGTAGCAGTAGGCCTCAACTTGGGAGAATCTAAGGGTGGAGCTATGAGAAGATCAAGTCTCACCATACTTCATTCCCTGGAGTCCACTAGAGCAACCTCTCTAACCCCGTGAGCTCCAATATCCCACGCGCTATCAAGAAGCTCAGTGCCAAGGGCAAGGGAGAGCCCGTGTGCCCATAGAAGCTCCTCGTCAAACTTTAGGTCGTTACAAAAATTTTCAAAAGTAGCAAAGTGATCAAGTACCTCAATCTCCTCACCCCTTAGCTCTAGTCTCTCTTTCCCAACTCTATTTGCAAAGACACAACAGAAGTTCAAATTTGAAATAGGGTAAAATAATGTCAAAGCTAGCATGCATCCTCCTAGCTCACTTACCAGGATTCAACACAAATGAGAAGTTTTGGAGTTAACTTAAGGAAGGACAAGAAACATAAAACCAACGAGTCTTATAATGTCCTACATTGGACTTCCCTTTAGCATCCCCCAAAGGCAAAATTTTCTTATACTTAGATGGACAGGTCGAGAGGTAGTAAATTCCTTCTCATAGTCTTATGCTTTTGTTGCTATAAAGATTGCAAAGAACTTTAGCCGAAGGAGTTGGGAGACCCTTTTTTAGATAGACAAGCACTAAGGAAGTCAGCTAGGAATACGAGTTCAGAGTCAGTTGGAGAAGGGAAAGTTTTAGCTCATTCAAAAAATCAATTACATAAGAAGGAACCGGAAACCTAAATCCGACACCAAGATGCTAGATACTAATTACTATGAATTTCAAAAGAGGGAAAGTAGCATAGTCATTATGAGAAGGAGCTAGGACACAGCAACCCTTCAGAAAATGATATACTACAGTTAGCCCCTCAAGCTCACTGAACTTGACACTTGAAGGATGATGTGTGAAGGGAGAGCAAGCTACAACTCCCTTGGGTCCGAAGTGAGCTGTGAACTCCTATGCGACCTCTCCAGTCCAAGAGGTTGCCTCCCTTATGACAAGGAGGAGCTCCCCACTCTTTTCAGAAGATTCAGTATCTTTGATCGCTATTAGGTGACGGCGGTGTCTACAAGGTGGACACATCTACACAAAGAAAAAGGAATGATCAGGTCGCTAAATGCAAACCGACCCTTACTCTCAAAAAATAACTCTAACAAAAGTCCTCATATGTGAAAGGTCGTATACGCCCGGGGTCACCAAGATCCAAACTCCAGAAACATGAAGAAGAAAGAAAGGAAGGCTCAACTATTAGGCCACTAAAGCCCATAGAACTTATAGGAGACTCAAACAACAATCGGAAACCCTAGCGTCTACTGACAGACTAACCAAATAAGCCAAACACAATGAAAGAAAATGCACAAAGATTTAGCTAGCGTTCCATATCTTATTAATAATAAACGGATAAACACACACGAACCTTAAAACAAAAACCCAAAAACCACGAGCTGGGGGAAAAAACTCACTATGCTAAAAAGACAAGGAGGTTTCAAAAATGAACAAAGATGATTTTTTTAGCAGTCAGAACTTGAGCTACAAGGCCTGGAAAGCTGGAACGGTGCTGAAGGAGTGGAGGGTGACAAACGGTCACAGACCTGATAGAGAAGATGAGAACGAAGAGTCTCTGAGCCTAAAATCTCAAATGACTAATGAAAAAGGGAAAAGAGTTTTCCTAGTTTATACTGCACAATCTCACCATCGGATCTAGGAACTCTTCAAATACCCAAAATTTGATAGTTTAGTGGAAGCCAGCGTTAAGTTGACACCAGCTTGGCAAAAAATATTCACTGGAAGCAGTAATCATTACACTAAGTACTGGCAGAAACTTAAAGGTCATAGATAAAATGAGAAGTACGTCAAACGACCTACGAGATCGCAAATCACAAGCAACGAGCTACAACTTTTTGTCTGCACCGTGAGTAGCCCACGCTAATTAAGGCACAGCTTTCATGCAACCTATTAGCCAGTAGCTTTCATGCGACCTCCTCAACATGCCAGTCCGGGCACACTTAATCGCTTACTGTGCACTTGACCTCGTGCTAGCTCGGGCGCACCTAATCACCCACTACGCACTCAACCTCATGCTAGTCCAGGCACACCTAATCACCTATTGCACACTCGACCTCATGCCAACTCCAGCGCACCTAATCGCCTATTGTACACTAAACGTCGTGCCAGCTCGGGCACACCTAATCATCTACTATGCACTCAGTCTCATGCCAGCCTAGGTGCATCTAATCGCCCACTGGCCACTCAATCTTATGCTAGCCAAGGTGCAACTCTTATGCGGCCTACCTCAGTACTCAGTTTATGATAAGGCATAGACCTCTTGCGACCTATAGCTTGCGGCTTTCATGAGACCTATTGCTCACAACCCTCATCCAACCTGAAGGCACATTACTAGTTAAGACACTCTAATGCTCAAATTCATTCATTTAAGACAAATTAATGTAACCGATTGGTTATTTAACTCAGCATCTATTTAACTAAGGAAATTCATTCATAAAGAACTCATATGCTATTTTTTTGCAATAAACGAAGCATTCAACATGACATATCTGGGAAAGCAACAAAAGTTTCATTACAAAACAATCAATGAGATGAATTTACATAAAGATTCAAAGGTGCAAATCAAAGCAAACCTACGGTCGACTGAGGAAGAGTTGGGTCCCAGCAGACCTACGACCATAATATGAAGGAGGAATTAGCCTTTTAGAGCTAGACCCCACGAACAGCCTGGATAGGTCCAACTCTTCGTTCTCCTCCTCCTCCTATGTTAAGAGCTCATCCCTCATCGAGAACTCCAAGGAGCTTGGTGGAATCGATCGGATTGACTCGCCATGCAAGGAAACCAAAGAGCAAAAGGAAGAAGCTGCATCATCTAGCATGTCAAATAGAAAGGGAATGGATGAATGTAACAAAGCTTCCTGGGATTCTCAAAAAGGAATTGTCCATAGAAGCTTCCTATAACAAAACTTCCCAGGATTCTTAAAAAGGAACTGGTTCAACAGGCCACATATACCTCGCAGAACTTTACCAAAGACCTAGGCCATCGGAAACATGGGGGGGCTGAACTAAAACACCCATCAAATCATTCCGTGAAAAAGGAAACAGGGGCTTCACCGAAGAATCTAGAGGATATTCAACTATTCTCCATCGAATGATCCAAAAGAAAACAAGACTTTCACGCCAATGGCTATAAAACATGCACAATAGAAAGCATGGCATGGTACAAATAAAGCAAAAGATTGAAGCTTGAATTGACAACACGACAGGCTAAACGCAAAGACTTAACAACACTGCAGACTGCAAGTGAAGACTTTGCCAGTAAATTACAACTCTAAGTCCGTAAAGTAAACTGAGAATTGGGGGGCTAATATTATAGGTAATTATGGAGCAAGGCAAAATGGGCTGGCAGAAGGCTTAGCAGAAGATAAGCTCAATCAAGGAAGGCCTAAGTCATAGAAAAGTTAAGGCCACCCAGCAAGGGCGCAAGCTCGCCAATCGCTAGCTCAAGATACCGGTTAACACCAATGCGGCAGCCTCGGTTCTTAGTGCGAGCTCAATTTGTGTAACGAGCTACCAAGGGGATAGGCATGGAATGCCCAAGTCTAATCATTAGCCAGTGGCACATTCTCCTAACAGACAAGACAGCCCCTCAAACCAGCACATCAACATCCAAAAATCGACAATGATTTGCTTAATATTTATTGCCCGTCAAGCATTTATTGCCCGCAGCGACAGTAATGATAATTTTTTAATTTGTCAAATTACACTTGTAACTTTCTCTACTTCTATAAATAGGAGAAGATCATTGTAATATATATAGTGAAAAATACATACATAAACTTTGTTAAAATAGTGAAAGAGCTTACATACTATTACTCTGCTGAAATAAAGAAATCACTGCACAAAAGCTAACAGAGGTTATCGTGGACATAGAGGTCATATTGATTTTAGCCAAACCGCATTAAAAATCTTCAGTGTTCATTTTGTTCTTCTTTCTTCTTATTTTTGTTGTTTTCCTGCATTTTCACATTCTTTCATAACAGTTTGGGATCCAAAACTCTCGAATGACTGATTATCAAAATTAAACATCAATAATACTGATTATGAATCTATAAATATAAGATCTCCTTATTAAATACATTCTTCATAAGCCTAGAGAGAGAGAGAGAGAGATCTATTGTAAAGACTCAACAAATGCCTTAAAAAAAAAGTACTTCCTAATTAAATGAATTTTTTAGAGACTGGATAGTGTAGCCAATGGGCGTGAAAGATGTGGCCCAACAAATACCTTAAATCGCATATTAGGATACGATGATTTCCAAAGTTCCAACCGGCGCTTGAAAGTCACACATGCTTGTCTTGGAGGAAAATATCTACCAAGAGTAAACGGACAATACCAGCACTTCCCCTGGTTACATAAATATGACATCAGGATTTTTTTTACTTTATTTTTTAAATCTACTTTGGAACCTTCCACAAAGAAGAAATCAGTTTGGCCAACTTCACACACGAGTGGAAATACTCAACGAAAGGAAGACTTTCATAAATGTTGTTTCAATCTTGTCCTCGGAGCCTTGAGGATGCGGGATTATTTGCATTCTAACTCAGAGATCTGTTCAAAGAAAGACAAGGTTATGCTTAATAGAAAGAAAATTCCATACAAATCCTTGTATGTTTTGTAAAGAATTTTTATATTTCTCGCAATTTTTTTATTAAAATTTATAACTATAATATGAAAATGATAAAATTTTTAAAAATAATTTTAAATAATAAAATTATAATTTTTAGATAATTATTACATAATAATTTTTATAATTTTATATTGAATTTTCATAAAACTTATTAAAATTTTCAATCACATTCTCAAATACTGCACTTTTATAAAAGAGTTGATAAAGTCTAGATGATTCTGTAATCATATAAATTAAGATTTTTTATTTATCAGTCTTTTTATATTTTTTTCATTAAAGATACTTTAAATTTATTTTCTTCATTAAATTATGAAGTTTAAAATTATGTTAATTTTGTCATCTATTAAAAGGTATATATAATACACTTTCAATTTTAAAAATAAATCAAATATTTCTCTTTATTTATTTTATGACGAAAAGTCATGCGAGCGATGCCGACACAACAACGGAGGGAGGAAAAGTCTACATAACGCCATAAAAGGGCAGAAAAGAAAGCATCTTGTCCCACCTAAGTACAATTGTGACGGTGGTAGTCTACAAAACATGTGAGGCAAAGAGTATCCGCAGTACACGCAGCCCATGCCTCTTTTTTTTTTTTTCTGTTTTTTTCAATATATAATAGTATATGCGAGTATATAGTAAAATTTCTATAAATTAATAATATTAAGATCATGAAATTTTATTAATTTATAGAGGTATTAATTAATTAATAAATTATTAATTTATTAATTTAAAGAATACTTTCTTGATTCAGTGAATATAAATTTAATTATATAAAAAATCATTATATATATCACTAATATACAATGTATATGTATCATATTTCATGAATTAATTTTAAAAAAAAATTATTGTACATATATATTTATGAAAATAAGTAAATGGTATTCATTATTTTTAGTATTTAAATAATATTCATTGCATTAACTAATTAAATAAAGTTCAATACAAGTCACTTGCATATATGGTTTATTATACTAGAACTAAATACACATTCAACGTATGATGATGAAGGGAATTATTATATAAACAACATAGAAAAAATTCTTAAAATCATACCCAACAATGGCTTCTCATCTAAAAGGTGTCCAAAAATCAATCATGACCGATCAAATACATAAAGTATTATGTGAGTATAAGAGAGATCACCGCACATGCACTCAAAAAGATTTACGGCAGTGGCTTGATGAAAAATATCATTTGAAAGTTAGTCAAGGTACAATATCAAATGCTCTCAAGCGATCATCTCAGTACCTTTCCACTAACTTAGAAAAAGGAAGGGATACCAAGCGACACAAACCAGCAAAATTTCCAGAAATAGAGAAGGTTGTTTATGAGTGGTTTTTCCAATATTAAGATTGTGTGAATATAACTGGAGAGCTAATTTTGGAAAAGGCAAAGGAGACGATGAAACTTTTATACCCTCAACAACCTTCTGAGTACAACCTTTCTCAAGGTTGGCTTGAGAAGTTTAAGCTAAGACATGGTATCAAGTCATTTTGTCATTTCAGAAAGAGTGGTTCGGTTGACACATAGGACATGGAGAAGAAATTGGAGTCTATAAGGGAAAAAATAGACCAGTTCCCTATGAAAGATGTTTTTAATATGG
>JANHAO010027973.1:0-10714 GCA_026873985.1 Saraca asoca
GAGGCACAGTAAACAACTAGCTACTATGACCATAAGGTTACGTAGTCTCTAAACATAGAAAAAACAACTGTATCATTCACACTTACAAGAACCATCTCCGAACTTTTCGCTTCTCTCTTGTTTTACTCAGTCTTCCATTCCATCACCACCACATCCACATTTTAACACAGAAAACTTCTTCACATCAAATGTCCAGCAGCTCATATTTTCATCCCAACCAACATCTTCTTCCTTTCTGGTGCAAATATGACCCTTAAGGGAGGCACAACCCAGGCCTGTGCTTCATGCAAATACCAGAGAAGAAAATGCACTTCTGAGTGCCTTCTGGCTCCATACTTCCCTGCAGATCAACCCAAAATCTTCCAGAATGTCCACAAGTTATTCGGCGTAAGCAACATCGTAAAGCTCTTAAAGGCCTTGGAACCAAGTCAGAAGAAAACAGCAATGGATTCCATTATTTTCCAAGCTAATATTAGAGACAGATATCCCGTTCATGGCTGCTGGGAAGAAATCTGTAGGTTGCGTTACCAAATATGGCAGGTTGAAGAAGAGCTCCATTATGTTCGTCAACAGCTCGAGATTTACAGGCAACACCACAACCAGCATCAAGCTTCATCAGTGCCCGCTGATGACCTGGCTTCACAGTTAGAGTTGGGCATGGCCCCCGCCACAGTTTTCATTAATCACAATTCTTACAACAATGTCTCCTCATTGCAACATTCTTACTCCAATAGCAGCAGTAATGTGGCGCCTTACAATTCTCTTTACGTCGATTCCAAGGATATTCTTAATGCCCCAACAACAAATAATCCTTTGTGGGATCAGAACCTTTACGCAGATAACAATTTTGATAATTCTATGCCAATGCAACCTCATGACTTCGTTGCCTCTCACACTACTGATCTTGATATTCAACGACAAGTTGTTGAAGATTACGATGAGATGCATCCCTTTTTTGATGCAATTGATGATAGACAATCTTACATATATTCCAAGGAAGCTTACGAGTCAAGGTATATATTACCCTTATTCACATTTTCATTATTATTAACTATCCACTTTTAAATTGTAGTTGTAATTACGATTAAGAAAATTACAGACACACATAAGAATATGCTACTGTTACAGAAAATTACGATTGTTGAACCTAATACAACAGCAGAAATCGGACAGACAAAGAAAAACTGTATAATTTAATTAGAACAAATTCAAGAGTATTATAACCAAGTAGTATAAATGCCTACAATCTCGAATTAAGCAAATTGATGGAAAACACATTGATATGAATCACTTATGAAATTGTGGTACGTGTGCATGCATGCAGTTCAGAAGAGTCACAGAAAGATACGAGAAAGTGCATTGAACATGTTGGTGAGAATGAATTGAAGAGTGCTGCTGCCTGCTTCAGTCTTACCAGCGTCAATTGATCTGTCAGTGAGCTATATAGCTATTTCACATAAGAAATCATATATTGAGCTTCTTTTTTTCCTTCACAATTTTGGTTTAATTTCTTCATCTTATTCTTGGTTATATATATCATTCATTGCTGAATTTTTTACAACATGTTAAGTAGAATTATACCCTTTCTGATGTTCATCAAGAGTGATTTTTTTTTTCAATATTATATATATGATCCATATGTTTGTCAATTTTTTCTAATACAACACCTCCGCATCATCAATATTATTTACATAATTAATTAAGATTTTTTTTTTATTTTATCAGAAAATTTGCTCATTAAAAAATCTCATTTATTTATATTGAAGTAAAGAACTTTTAAATTATTTATTTATGTATTTTATAATTAATAACATAATACAAAATAGCATTAAATAAAATAGAATATTTTTTATGATCTTGATATTTTATAATTATAAATATAAATAAATGAAATTATTCCTATATAAAATATTTTCTATCAAAACAAACAAAATCGACAATAGCAATAATTTATGCAATGGGAACTTCTTACTCTGATCTCTGCAGTCCAAATAACCTTTTCATCTTATTTCAACATGAATTCATGCCATATACCAGCATTTTCCTGTATTTATTTATATGATATCTTTATCATTCCACTCCATAACGAAGTCTGCCAGTAGGTATATAAGGAATTAAATATATATGTATGTGAAGCCATGTGTTTATTGGATTTTTACATTTTTTTTCCAAACATAACATTTTAAATTAAAATAAATAAAAAATGTTAAATATACGATACAAATATAAAATTCTCAGCAATTTTCTTATGGAGCATAGCCATCAATAATTACGTTATCTGCATTATGGCAACACAAAAATAATTGATAGCCAGACTGGTTGGTTTCCAAAACCAGTATTAATGATTGGCCATAAAGTTCACCTAATTCACTGCATCCATGGGCTTTCTTTCCACCGCCGGTGCAGTGCAGTGTCTTCATGATGATTTTTGAATTATTTCATCATATAGCAAAGCAATTAAAGTGATACATTATTTCTGTCCACATACATATTATATTATATTATTAAATTTAACAATTATCAACATAAAAACTTTTATATGTTATTATTAATAGAAAGATATTATATCATCATTATAAAATAAAATTAACTAAGAATTTTTATCAATTCTAATAATTTTTTAATAATATGACAATACATAAGTGAATGATAATATAAAATTAATTTATATTTACAATAAATTAATTTTAAATTCATATTTATATAATGCCTAAAATGGGAATAATAAGATATTTTGTGTACATAACAAAGTAACAATATTATTCTTATTCTTTTATTTTTACACTTTTATTCACCCCAACGGATGATATTAGAGTTCTAACAAGAAGATGTATGTTTAATCAGAGGCGAAATCCTTTTGTGCTTTGGGAAATCACCCAAAATTTCAAAAAAAAAAAAAATTCTTACGGATTTTTGCTTGTTTAAAAAAAGTATTCACACTTAGTTCTTAAAAATTAAAATATTTCCATAAAAATTTTAACAAATTCAACTCCTCTAATAATTTTTCTCTATTTTTTATCATTGTGCCCACACAATAAAAAAAATGAGAGTGGAAGTAGTTTTTTTTTTTTTTTCTTTTTTATAATCAAGAATGGGTGCCTTTAGACTTCAGTGCTTCCTTCAACTTGGTTCCCCGTGAGAGATATATACATGTTCCGATCATGCAGGTAATGTTCCAACTTGCACCCAAATGCCTCTTAATTAACATATTAAACTTAATTCTATTATTTAAACGAAATACCAATGAGATCATTCTTAATTATGTTCATTAGTTCTAACCATTTTTTGCTTTTCCAATTGAATGATTAGAGCAATTCTAATAGTACTAATTTCAAATATGCTATCCAAAAATATTTAAAAACAAAATCAAATTACAACACAATCCTTGAATTTAAATACAACTAATTAATTCATTATTTGACTGAACATTCTTTCTAATCAATTCATTTAATGATAATTTGATTACCTTTTTGGTTCCGTTCCCTATCCAATTTGTAAAGATGCATCCTCCATTGTAATATTGGCATGTATTATACAAAGAAGGAAAAATAAGAGCAAAGAAGACACAACAAAAGAGAAATCAAAGAAAGAAAGAAGAGAGGAATAGGGGAATGGGTGCAATCAGAACACATGGGCTTGAAGGAGATAGGTGGCCTTACATCCTTTAATTATTAAAGGCAATTATGTGACCAAAAAAAAAAATCCAATCAATTATTTATAGTTTATTATAATGCACACCTTTAATATATACTTCCAAAATATATAATTAACGAGTTTTGTGGCATTATATAAAGCATAATGCCTTTTTAATTATCGAATTTCATTTCTTATGGGTAGGTAGGATTGTGGAGTGTGTTTTATGCACCTGTCTTTATTGAACAGTACAAAAAAAATATATAATAATATGGCATTTTAAGTTACAATACAAAAATACTGCAGTGGTTGGTTTTGGACAAATATATATGATGATAAGTGCAACAGAATATTCTCAGAAAATATATTTCAATATTAAAAAATTGGATCATGATTTCTTACAATAATGTAAAGAATAGAGTTTAGAGGTAGAGGTAAAAAGGACATTAATTAATATCGCCACCTTCATTTATAATTAGTGTCCTTGTTTCTATTTAATAAAAATAAATTAAATATAATTTTTAATGTATATAGATTTCATAAAATTAATATATAAATAATAAATCTGATAGTTAATTTTTTTTATTGAATAAAAGTAAAGATATGACAAAAAGAATGCAAGAAATTCATCGTTCAAGATTGCTCTATATTCAATTGATCATGTTGATTTTTGTGATGTCACTCGAAATAAGTGTTTCAGAGGTTATTTGATCAATCGAGCAAGGATGAATCTTAACCGCTGATTTAATTCACGAATTCATTATCAATTTGATTTTTGTGATGCCATTCGAGAAGAATTCTTTTAAAATCCTTTGGTTAGCTAAGCAGGGATGGACCTTAGTTCACGACTTTATAGTCGATTTGATCATTTTTATCTATTATTAAACAAGTGAACTTGCTGAACCTATTTTTTTTTAATTAACATTAATGCAATAAATAATATAACATTACGTTTGATTAGATGGAATTAAGTGAAAATAAAAATAGATAAAAAATTTATTTTATATATTTTATAAAATGAGAATGCATATGCTCTATACAATGATCATTTAATTAAATGATGAAATTTTCATTCCACCACAAAAATAATGGAATTGATCATTTTATTATTCATGAATTAACATTTTTATACTCTTAATCTTTATATTTTTTATATTTTTTAAAATTATCCATATATTAATAAATAATATAATAATATCAACTTTTTTATATTTTTATTATAAAATTATTTTGATAATTATATTTTTAATAATATAATTTAAAATAAGATATTTTATATCATTTATAAAATTAATATTTATTATATAGAATTATTTAATATAAAATAAAAATTAACAAATTAAAATTTATTTATTGATATATAATATAAGTCAAAATTATGAAAAGAAGATTAAAATATTTAAAGAAAAAATGAAATAAAATGTTATATAATTTTAAAAATTTGAAACATTGTACTTTTTATTGACTTTAGATAAATATTTTATTATTTTTTATTATAAAAATATTATTATAATTAATTATTTTTTTCATTCTATTCTTTTGATATTTTATTATATCAAACATAAAAAAAATAAAATATTTATTTTATTTTTAATCATTTCATTTTTATTTCTTTCTCATTTTCGTTCTTATTCCCATTTCATCCAGTTACACGTAAAACAATGCATACAGACAAATTATTTAAGCTGCATTTAATTGGATAGATAAAACGTAATTGGATGCGAAATCTGAGACACAGATGACATATAAACCAGACAAGTTCAATCAAAAACGGACATAAAAAAAAAAAAAAAATTAGACCCTACTCGTTGTTTATTCCCAGTTGAATAATCATCTGTCAAATTTTTTTCCTTTTTTTATCATATCACTTGGTTAGAAAAACTATTTATAACAAGCAGTAGAAATATTATATGTACATAAAAGAAATTTTACGTAATATATAATAAATACAAAAAATAATGTTTATGTAACTTTTTTTTTATTTTATTGGATAATTTTATAAGGAATTTGATGTTTTAGAAGATTGAGTATTTTTGCTATTAGATTAATTTTTAAAATTTTAAAATAAATAAATCAAATAAAATATATAAATCTCAATATAAAAAATAATCAAATGATAAAAAATTTTAATTTCTTAAAAAATCAAACTTCTTATAAAATTATCTTATTTTATTTTTTACTGAAACAATTTTGTCATTTAATTTAATGATATAATAACTAACATAAAACTATTAGCCAATATAATAATGAAGAATAATTATGCATATTATGTGAAGCACCTCACAATTACATGCACATAGTATATCCGAGCTAGAGAGATAATATGTGAATGAAATAGTTGACCGGTATATTTGTGTAAGTAGGTTATAATTAATTAGCTAATTTTTAACTTATATATTATCAATTAATTTTTAATTTATAATTTAAAATAATATTTTTTCCATATTTAATATTAATTTATCAAATACCTCGTTTACTCACTTTTAATTTAAGGTGTTCGTTACAAGTTAAGTTATTGATGGCATGAAATATATCCCCAGCGGACTAATTTTTAAATTCCACGTCATCTAGATGGTCCTGCCTTGATCGGCGGGCGAATAGAAAGGATGACTTCGACGTTAATAATTCACGCGAAAACACGCGCCCTCAATAACAGCCTGTTTGGATTACTTGTAATTCCGTTGCAACAGTACATCGCAAAACCTCTATATATTAGCCACCCTTCAAACAGACAAACTCAAAATTCCTCCATCATCGTAAAAAAACGAAGATAAGTTGAGAAGATGGAGTGGCTAACCAATAGATGGGTCGCTGCTGGTGCCAGCATATGGATTCAGTGGAGCTGCGGTGCATCATACACCTTCAGCATCTATTCCTCTGTCCTTAAATCCACCCAATGGTATGACCAATCCACGCTCGACACAGTATCCGTCTTCAAGGATATTGGCGCCAACTTCGGCATCCTCTCCGGCTTGCTCTACTCCGCCGTCACACCCTATCACGATCGCCACGCTGCGCCGAGCTCGGTGGTGAAGTCAAAATGGAAGTCTCTTGCCGGGCCATGGGTGGTGCATGCGGCGGGGGCGATTCAATGCTTCTTAGGATTTATATTCATGTGGGCTGCCGTGGTCGGGTTGATCGGTCGGCCACCAGTGGCGGTGATGTGCTTCTTTGCGTGGTTGGGGGCGAATGGTCAGACTTTCCTGAATACCACCAATGTGGTCGCCGGCTTGCGTAATTTCCCTGAATATAGTGGGACCATTGTAGGCATAATGAAGGTAATTTGTGTTTTATGCTTTAAGTCATTTGTTTTCTTGAACTGAATTGGGTTTAGCCAATTTGGCGTTTACCATTGTCAAGTGGACTGCATTTCAGAGTATATTCCCTGAAAACAATAGAATAGACCTAACTAGCAGACGCCAGTGGTCTATTATGTAACGTTTAAGACAAAAATGCATTTTTTTCATCCTAAATTTCAGTGAATTTCCAATCTTATCCTTTAAATTTTATTTAAAATAAATTTACTCCTTTATTTTCTAAAAATATATAATTTTACTTGATAATCTAATTCTATAACACACACACACACATATATATATATATATATATGATATCCTACGTGATTAAAATAACTCCATGTGCTTACATAATTTTTTTTCTCTTTTTTTCATGTCTTTTATTTTCTTGAAGTCTGTGTCTAATTTTCTATTGCCCTCACCGATGGTTGTTTTGGGGGGGGGGGGGGGGTAGGACTATTTTTAATTATATAGGATGTTATATATGCACATTCACAAGAAAATCTAACAAAATTAGATTAGTAAGCAACATTGCATGATTTTAATAAGTTAGGAAGTAAATTCAAATAAAACTTAAGGAATAAAATTGAAATTTCAGTTAAAATTAGATAAGGAAACCTAACTTTAATTTGATAGTTCGATGGTTGTGGTATACTTTCGGTTCTGTGAATACAGTGGCCTTTTATGTATGCATACCCAAAAAAACAGGGAATGAAATTCCCTGACTTAAATTGCTTTCTACATAATCCAGGAAAAAGGTTTCCTTTAATTTCCGTATTGGAATGTGCTGTATCTGAATGGGTTCTCAGCTTCAATTTAAGAGGATCATCTTGTACAATTAATTCACTACTCGACTTGTCACCTCAACTGGCTTTTCATAGCAGTTGGATGTAGGCATTAAGCTTAAAACGGGAAATACTGTGATCAGCATTTGATCTTGCTTGATAAACTGCTTATTGAAAATAATCTGCACTTTTGATTTGTTTTTTATAATTTAGATGGAGGTTTGCTAATTCAAATCAGTGGTTAAGTTCTTAAATGCTTTTTCCATATCATATATTATGTAATAGGATAAATGAAAGGTGAGTTTCAGAAAGACCTTTTCTGTTTCGCTCTTTATGGTATTTCCTTGGTGTATCCTGAGAAGGCATTTGCCGTTCGTTTCTTGAGCAGGGTTTCCTTGGACTTAGTGGAGCAATCCTGATCCAACTTTATCACACATTTTGTGATGGCGATCCTGCTACCTACCTTCTGATGCTTGCTTGCCTGCCTACATTAATCTGCCTATCGATGATGTGTTTGGTGAGAATCTATGAAGTGCATGATGGTGATTACAGGAGGCACTTGAATGGTTTCTCCATTGTCACTATGATTATTGTTGCTTATCTCATGTTCATTATAATTTTACAAAACTTCCTGAGCTTTCCACCTTGGGCGCACATGTTCACATTTGTAATTCTTATGGTTCTACTGTCATCACCTTTCGGAATTGCCATCAAAGCTCAGTGGGAGGAGTCACGTACATTTTCACAGACCTACTACATTGAGAGAAACCCTTTAAAAAACAACCCGAAGTTAATTCCATCCACCAGTTGCTCTCAGACAGGAGGGGATCAAATGGAATATCATGAGCTGCCTAGCAGTGAGGGGCGGGTAGAAGCGGCTTCGGATGACAACATCTTTCCCTACGAAGATGAAAAAAACATCCTGCAGGCCATGTGTACGGTAGAATTTTGGATGTTGTTTGTAACCATGATATCTGGGTTGGGTTCTGGGCTGGCAACAATTAATAACATGAGCCAAATAGGACAATCTCTAGGCTATACTAGGATAGAGATTAATAATTTGGTTTCATTATGGAGTATGTGGAACTTTCTTGGGCGTTTTGGAGGCGGATATGCATCAGATTATATCATGCACATAAAAGGTTGGCCAAGACCGTTGTTGATGGCTGCAACTTTGGGAACCATGATTCTTGGCCATGTAATTATAGCTTCTGGTTTCCCAGGAAATCTATATTTGGGTCCTGTTCTGGTGGGCATTTGTTATGGTGCAAATTGGTGCTTAATGACTACAATCACTTCTGAGGTTTTTGGTGTGAAGCATATGGGTACCATTTTCAACACCATTGCTGCAGCAAGTCCGCTTGGATCTTATATACTCTCTGTCAAAGTTGTTGGGTATATTTATGACAAGGAAGCTAACAAAGAAAGCAACACTTGCCTTGGCCCCCACTGTTTCATGGCATCTTTTCTAATCCTTGCAGCTGTGGCTTTTCTTGCATTTTTGGTTGGTCTGGCATTGTATTTCCGGACTAAAAGATTCTATGAGCAAGTGTTACTTAAAAAATTACAGCAATCTTCAAGATGATGAACAATGTGCGCAAGAGGTAATTTCTCTCCTCATTTTGGCATGAAAGAAGTTAAGCCATTTGCACAAGTATTTGCCGAGATGAGTTTTGTATTCCGCTTTCTGTATGTCTCTATGTTTTCAGAATAAAAGATTAAGAGAGTTGCTGTTTTCTAAATTTTCTCCGCTATTTTGGCTAAGTTGACTTGTATTCTACTTATTATATATCTGATCTTATTTTCAGTATCAACTCACACAATCTTGTCCTTTGACCTTAAGCATGAATCCGTAGGATGATCTTATTAATTATATTCCTACAGCTGATTATTTATTTAATTAATTAAATGCTAACTTTCTATCATGTCCCCCAATGCACAAAACGTGATTGACGTAGAAGGTTATCATCAGAAAATCCCCTCTAAATCTTATAATGCAAATAATATACCAATAATTCATTATTTTATCAATTTATGATAAAATATTTATATATTAAATATTAATAAAAATTTGACAAAATTTCCTTCTGTTTTTTAGACACCTGATTTTAAGGCTTATACAACAACAAAAGGACTATATATCCATCACAACCTATATAATAATATAATAAAATGTAATGGTTCAGACTACACGATCTATATCCTATTGAATATCCAGCAATCATATACATGCAAAATACAATCATACCAACTGTCATTGATTTTCACCATTCATATACCTTTGTACTTTGCAGGAATGATCTACTAGATCCAAGAGCAGATCCGGTATCAATGTAGGGTGGAGGAGCGATAGGAGAATCCTGGGACTCTGAAAAACATGAAAAAACAAGAATTGAATTTTATAGAAACTTAGTGAGTAAACAATCCCTTAATCACCACAAACCGCATTTATAAATCGTGCTCGAAAGTATATATATATAGCTGTAAAGATATGCTTACCCGTTCAACAGCCATAATCTCAAAATAGCTTTGGAAACTCTTATCCATCAGGGAAGTTAAACCATTGAAATATGATGTTTGATAAAATGAAATAAACAACAATGCATGATACTATAGAAAATATCTATCACGGCGTAAACATACGAAAATATTCAAATAAGCTTTCTAAAATATAGCAATGCTTATAACAAAACCATCAACTGGAATCCCAATAGAAAATTCCCATAGATAAGCATACAATATAAACATAATTCCATAACATCACTCCAATCCATCCATCTCGCATGTAAACATCATCATATTTCATCCATCTCGCCTATAAAATATTTTGTTCCCAAGTGCACTTGAGGGTTGCCAATAAATTTATCAATGAGTTTAGTATTTCAAACCATGATTATAGAAAATGCACGATTCGCGAATCAAATCGTCCGATTCGATGCGATACCTTTAAAAAATGATACACATCGCATCCATGAATCGGGGTTGTCCTTAAATCGCCTT
>JANHAO010027974.1:0-10715 GCA_026873985.1 Saraca asoca
TTTTTATCAACCTACAAATAGGAAAAAAAACCATAGCAGTACCAAAGAACAAACTAACAAAACTAGGACAAAAGTAAAGCAAAAACCACAAATTAACAAACAATTAAGAGATAATTATGATCATAATAATGTGCATTTTTCCCATTTATCAACAACGAGGGATGTAAAACCCATGATCACCATTCTTATGGTCGAGGCAGAGTAAGGAGCCACCGAAACACTGGTCTTCGATCAAGGACTCTGGACCCAAAAATGAAAGAGCCGCTGAAGAGGGTCCAGTGGCTAGAAGAGTGACCTGATACTCAAAATTGTTGAGGTCGCTATGAGGAGAGATCACCTTTCACTCAGGAGATTAAAGCTGAATCCCTTCCTCAAAAGTTTAAACTCTCAAGTATTTCACTTTACAACGGGGATATCGATCTGTACAACCATTTGGATGTATTTAATGTCCAGATGGACCTTCAAACCACCAATCCACTAGCAAAGTGCCATGTCTTCCCTGTTAACTTAGGAGAGATATCTCATACATGGTTTAGGACCCTCCCCGCTTGAAGCATTCATAGCTGGGAAGAATGCCAAGAAAAATTTCTTGGCCAATATCAAGCATTAAAAAGACAGCTCACACCATCCTTCTACCTTGCAATAGTATTTCAATGAAGGGATGAGTCGCTGCAAGACTACATCATCCAGTTTAGATGCAAGGTCAGTAACATTGAAAATCTTTCTGACGAAAGCATTCGCATGGCCATTTTAGCCAGACTCAGAAAGGACGGTAAGCTCTATGAAAGTATATATAAGTCCCCGGTGAAATACTTGGGGGAGTTTTACGAGCGAGTGGCGAAAGAAATTAGGTGGGAAGAAACCTTTGGCTTGAAGAAGCCTAACCAAAAAGAGGAATCAAGTGGCTTAGGCCAAAGTAAGAAAAAGGGAGACAATGGGAGCAATAAAAGTAACCAGGCAGGTAGATTTGAAGGTTAGGTCGTAAGAAAGCTAGGGGAGAGTAACCTTAATACCCAAGGTGCTATGACAGCTACAACATCTTGTTGGATACCCTATATCATATTTTTGCAATAGAGAGGGATAATGAGGACTTTAGAAGACCTAAACCCATAAAAGCTCCTCTCCAAAGAAGAGATAGGAACAAAATCTATGCCTACCATAATGAGCTCAAGCATAATACATCGGATTGTTAGGAACTTAAAAACACCATTGAAGACCTCATTACAAGAGGTTGTCTAAGGGATTATGTGGTCCAGCCCTCCAGATAGCAATCCTCACAGCCCCAGCAACTAGTTTAGCATCACTCAACTCCCGATAATGAAGCCACACCCTTAGTAAGGACCATATTTACCATTCACGATAGACTGTATGTTGTGAGAACTTTTAAGAGGTCCCACAAGCGGTACATACGAGAAGCAAGACATGTGTTAATCGTGAGGAGTGATGAAGTTGGTAGGCCAATGAAAAAGGCCAAAATAAGCATCGATTGCATCACCTTTACCGACAAAGACACGCGAAGAGTCCATTTTCCGCATAATGATGCCATAGTAATACAAGTCACAATTGGTAACATCAATGCACGAAGAATCATGGTCAATACGGGTAGTTCGGTTAATGTCATGTACTGGTAATGTTTTGATCAAATGGGCATAAATCCCAGTCAACTCAAACCATTTCTGGAGCCCTTCTTTGGCTTTATGGGAGATACAATAGTCCCAGCTAGACAAATCAAGCTCCCCATAACCCTCAGGGATTCAGATTGCCAATTCGCTACCCTGGCCAATTTCCTAATTATAGATTCCCCCTTAGCATATAATGTGGTGTTAGGATGACCAATAATGAATGAACTGGACATGGTGATATTGCCCAAAACACTTGCCATAAAATTCCTAACCCCAAATGGAGTTAGGTCTGTACGGGGGGAACAATAAGTAACTCGATGGTGTTATAGGGATGTGGTCAAGATAGGAGAAAGAAGAATGAAAATTGATGTAGTCTCCATGGAAAAACCACGACCCACGAGCCTAACTGGCGTAGCTAACAACCTGGATCCTTGCAAAGTAGATGCTAGAAGGGTTGTGGGTCCAACCGAAGAGCTCGAAAATGTTCGAGTGAGGTTGATGCTAGAAGATGCCTTAGATTGGGTAAAAACCTATCTCCAAGCATAAAGACGGAGCACACAAAGTTCCTCAAGGTGAATATTGATGTCTTCACATGGAATCATGAAGATATGGCTAGGATTGATCCACAAGTCATGTTGCACAGATTGAATATTGATCCTAACCATAAGCTAGTGTGCCAGAAGCATGGGCCAATGACCATTGAATAGTACAAAGCATTCAAGGAAGAAGTAGATAAGCTATTAGCAAACAAGTTCATTCAGGAAGCTTACTATCCTACCTGGGTAGCCAATCTCGTCCTCATGAAAAAGAAGAATAGGAAATGGAGAACTCGTATTGACTTCATCGATTTTAATAAGGCTTGCCCCAAGGATAGCTTTCCCCTATCGAGGATTGACCAGTAGGTAGACGCAATAGCAGGGCATGAACTTCTTAGCTTCATGGATGCATACTCAGGATACAACCAAATTCCTATAGCCTCTCAAGATGAAGAGCACACTTCATTTATTACCAACCGTGGGCTGTATTGTTATAAAGTAATGCCTTTTGGATAAA
Organism: Saraca asoca; assembly: GCA_026873985.1. Taxonomy (NCBI): domain Eukaryota; kingdom Viridiplantae; phylum Streptophyta; class Magnoliopsida; order Fabales; family Fabaceae; genus Saraca; species Saraca asoca. The sequence continues at coordinate 2,676 of JANHAO010027974.1, forward strand.
AAAATGTAGGGGCAAATTACTAGCGGCTGGTAAACATGATGTTTAAAGAGCAAATTAGAAAGACGATGGAGGTGTAAGTGGATGATATGCTAGTAAAATTAGAATAAGTCATTGATCACATATGTGATTTGGGGGAGATGTTTCAAATCATGAGAAAATATTGAATGAAGCTAAATCCTCATAAATGTGCATTCAAGGTCACTTTAGGGAAATTTCTTAGCTTCATGGTAAATAGCAGAGGGATTGAAACTAATCCTGAGAAAATCTGAGCTCTGCTTGATATAAGGTCCCCCACAAGGCCTAAAGATGTGCAAAGCCTGAATGGCCAAGTTGCGGCTCTAAGTAGGTTCATCTCCAAGGAAACAGATAAATGCGTCCCTTTCTTTGACATCCTAAGGAAGGCAAAAAGATTTGCATGAATGGAACAATGTGAAATCGCCTTCTAGCAGCTCAAACAATATCTCGGGAGAGCTCCCTTTTTGTCAAAATCGAAAGAAGTTGAAAAGGTGATCGTCTGTCTAAGAGTGTCCCAATACACCCTTAGCGTAGCTTTGATGTGGGAAAAAGAGGGGGCTCAATTTCCCATTTACTATGTGAGTAAGAGATTATCGAACGTGGAGGCAAGGTATTCCCTGATGGAAAAACTTGCTTACTGCCTGGTAATTACCTCGAGAAAACTATGACCTTACTTCCAAGCACATAGTATAGAAGTGCTTACATAGTTCCCATTAAGGCAAGTCCTACAGAAGATGGATGTCTCAGGGTGCCTTCTCAAATAGGCGATCGAATTAGCCCAATTTTAGATTAAGTTTAAGCCTAGACCAACAATCAAAGGGCAGACTTTAGTGGATTTCATAATAGAATTCATCAACCCTATGCAAGAGAAAGTGGAGGCATCAGAACTTCCATACTGGGAGCTATATGTCGATAAGTCATCCAGCGAGCAAAAAGCCAAGGTAGGAGTGCTCCTTGTTAGTCCAAAAGGGCACAAAATTCTCCACATGCTGAGGTTTGGCTTTTAAGCCATGAACGATGAAGCTGAATACGAAGCTTTGTTAGCTGGACTATAGCTAGCCAAGAGGCACGAGCCGAGAAAATAAAGATTTTTAGTGATTCTTAGCTTGTGGTCTATCATGTGCAAGGAGAATACGAAGCTTAAGGTTCGAAGATGGCTACCTACTTGCAGAGGGTTCAGGAGCTGTTGAAGTCATTCCAACATTATGGGATTGACCAAATACCATGGGCCTAGAATGCACACACTGACGCTTTAGCCTGCCTTACTACGACCAAGGATGCTAACTTCTTGGGGGTGATTCTGATAGAACTCCTCTCACTCCCGAGCATAGAGCAAGGGGAGGTAGTCATGACAATTACCAAGACACTGGGCTCCTAGATGAATCCAATCCTGAACTATTTGCAAGAGGGGAAGCTACCAGATGATAAGCTCAAAGCTCGAAGGCTGCGAATTCAAGCAACCTAATACTGCATCTATGACGACGTATTATACAAAAGAGGGTTCTCCACCATACTGTTGAGGTGCATTGATGGCTTAGACTGTGATACTATCCTTGAAGAAACTCATGCCAGCCATTATGGAAATCATGCTGGAGGGATGTCCCTAGCTCAAAAGGCTCTCCGTAGGGATTCTACTGGCCAACAATGAAGTAGGATGCAATCAAACTTGTCAGAAGGTGTAATAAGTGCCAATGATTCACGATAATCCTATGAACCCCACCAGCCTACTTACAGCAAATGGTCAGTCCATAGCCCTTCATGATCTGGGGGATGGGCCTTATAGGACCACTTCCCACGACTCGTGGGAACTGCAAGTATGCAGTAGTAACTGTGGATTATTTCACCAAATGGATAGAAACGAAAGAGCTCAAGAAGATTTCCTCAACAAAGATTATAAAATTTTTTAGAATAACATCATCTATAGATTCAGAGTCCCTTAGTAGATTATAATAGATAGCGAGACTCAATTCACCAATGAGCAGTTCCTTAAGTTCTGTGATGGTCTTGGGATTACAAAGAGCTTCTCGGCTGTAGACCACTCGCAAGCCACCAGACAAGTAGAGGCTGTCAACAAGATAATAAAGCATATCTTGAAGACAAAGCTAGAGGCTAAAAAGGGAGCATGGGTGGATGAGCTACCTAAGGTACTTTGGGCATATAGAACTACAGTCTGTAGCACCACTGGAGAAACTCCCTTCATGATGGTTTACGATTTCGAGTAATGATCCCAGCAAAACTAGAGGTGGCGTCGCATCGAAGAATCACCTTTGATCTAAAGGACAACAATCAGCTGCTTTCTATGAATCTAGATCTTACAAAAGAAATAAGGGAAAAAGCGCATTTGAGGATCGCGACCTACCAACAGTGGGTTGTGAGATACTATAACCGAAGGGTTAGACCTCAGAGTTCCAAACCCGACAATCTCACTCTACGTTTAGTACTTCCTAGCACACGCAAAGCTGATAAAGGACCCCTAGGGCCGAACTGGGAAGGCCCATACCACATCAAGAGAGTCAATGGTCATGGAGCTTATCATCTAGCTGACATGGATGCAATGAAACTTCCTCGAGCCTGGAACATCGTGCACCTCCGCCTTTATTACTAATAGAAATCCAAACCTTGTAAATGACCTAGAACTATGAAAATGCATAGATGTTCTCCTGAAATTCTTATGTACATATTAGATTATTTCCAAATCAAATTCAATAAAGTTCCATGAAAGATGCTATCCAGGTCATGGTTGTCATTTAAAAAAAAAACTCAAGAATAGTCAAGTATGGGATCATGAGAAGTAAATCAAAATATCAGAAGAATCCATACAACCAGTACAAGAAGTAAAAAATCTAGCAAGTTACATAAGCCAGGGCCTAAGGAACAGGCTCTCCGAAAATTGAATCATCACGGGTAGGACTTTTGCAAAATGAAGAATCAGTAGGGGTGGTAGTAGGTACATCAATCACTTCTACAAGCTGAGAACCACCCTTCATCTAGGTAGAACTCCTAGAAGGAAGGGTCCTGACTACAGACTCAATGTCTTCTTTGGAGAAACAAGCCTTGGCCACTTTCCTCTTCTTGAAGCACTCCATGGTCGCAAAAGCCTCTTCACCAAAGAAAGAGAAGTCCAGCTTGGGATGATGTTTCCACAAAGTATAGAACAACACAGAGCTAGTCTTGGACTTTGCTTTCTTTGCCACCTCCACAACCAAGTGAGAAATCTTTGCCCTGACCTTGGCAGCCTCTTCCTTTGCCATCTCAATCTCTTTCATAGTGGCTTCAACTCGCCTTTTGGCTTCTTTGGCCTGCAGCTCTGCTAAAATAGCACACTGTTCTGAAACTTCAGCCTATTGAGCCAGCTAGTCAGTGCATTGAAGAGCTTCATCTAAGTCTATCTTTGCTTTAGCCAGGTCATTGGTCGTAAGGCCAAGGTTTGCAGTAATGGCTTTGTGATCTGCCACTTCACGGGATAAAGCAACCTCTACACCCTCGACCTTCCCCTTTAACTCTAGCACTTTGGCAGTGATAGCAGCCATATCCTCCTCTAGTCTCGTGTTTCTTTTACCTACAGCTTGGAGTGCCTCATTCACCTTCATCATCATTAATACACCTTAAAAGGCCCCATGGTCAGATTAGATTGTGATGACAAAAGCAAGACAGGAGCAAAGAGATATCACTTACTGCTAAACCAAAGTGGATTCTATGGTCAATCAGTCTCCCAACAAAAAGATTCTTACACTCCAGCACCTCGATCCTCTTATCAGGACCCAAAATCATGTTGATATTGTCCACTAGGGCCTTTACACATTCTTCCATTTTAGAGCTAGTGTTAAGGGATCACTCCTTGACACTGACCCTTAATGCAACCCTTTTTTGAGCGATTGCCATCCTCCCTTTGTCCGCTTGTCATTTTTTGATAGGAGACCTAGGAAGCGCAATGACTCCAGTAGTAGCTACTATCTCAGGGTGAGAAGAAGGAGCTGGATCTTGCAGGGGAGCTACTGTTAAAGCTGGGGGCTGGCTTTCAGTCATAGGAGCGACATCAGTGTTAGGGGCTAATAAAGTCTCCTCCTCATCAGACAAGGGCATCAAGAAGATAAGCTTTATCACTTCCTTGTAATCACCAAAGTCCTCAGGATCAACGTCCTTTACCTAATGGATTCCTATTTATTAGGTCAACTCGATGTTTAGGCCTAGAGCAAGTTTGCAATAGCAGAGAAGGCTCTCATTAAAACGAAGATTATTCTGAAGAATGTCCAAGGTAGCCAACTGGTCCAGAATTCCAAGGTCCTCAGTCTTAAGAGTTAGGTTTTTCTCAGTTCCTTCTATAAAAAGAAACAAAAGTAAGTGTCAAGGAACCGAACAACAAATAAGTCAGCAAGCTAACGTGTCCTCAGCCCCCTCACCAGAGACATGGAAAAAATTGAAATTCTAGAGGTTACACAGGGAAGGTCATGAAATATAAAACCAATGGGTCTTATAGTGACCACATTGGATTTCCCCCTAGCTTTCCTATATAAGAGAATCTTCTTATGCTTAGTCGATTGAGCTGAAAGGTAATATAACCCATCTGTCATGCTCACACATCTAAGGTGGTATAGATAGCATAGAACCTTAGCTGATGGTGGGGAAAAACCTTTCCTTGAGTAAACTAATGCCAAGGAGGCAAGCTAAGTGTAAGAGTTCGGGTAAGTGGAAATGGGCTAAGTTTCACTTTGTTTAGGAAGTTAATAATGAATGGATGTATAGGGAACCTCAACCCTGCAAATAGGTGTGGGAGACTGATGGCAATGAATCCCCATGGCGGATGAGGGGTGTAATAGTTTGAATAGAGCACCATAACATGACATCTCTTATGAAATCAGTACGTCTGGACTATAGACACAAGATCACGGCAGCGGATGGATGAAACATGCAAGCCGAATGCTTGGTGGCCAGAAGGCTATCAATTTACAATGGAACTACAATTCTTAATGGAATCAGAGTGAACTGCACAATCTCCAACAACCTGACCACTTCCCAAGGTCACCTCATCGCGATGGCACACCCGCTCCACATTTTGAGATGTGGAGCTAGACTCATCATTTTGAACCCTAATTTGGTGACGATGGCATTCATGACCTATGCTTATTTGCACAAAGGAAGAAGAAGCAGTCAGGTCACTAAAAGTAGGCCTTTCTCAAGAACTAATGATTCCCTACATGACATGCCATGTATACCCGGAGTCACCATACCTAAGAACTTAAGTTTCAAATAAACAAAAGGGGAACTGGATGATTGAGCCATAACATTTAGGAAATAAACATGAAAAATAAAGCAACAGACCAAAAACCCTAAAATCCATCAACAGATCGACTGAGTGAACCAAGTTAGGCAGGAAAGAAAGCATTAAAACCCAGAAATCATAAAATGTAGAAAGACTCACCATAATCAACCAGAGCAAAGCACATATGAAAAAGCTTGTCAAGGAATAAAACTTGAACGATGGCAATGGATAGTGGGGAACAGTTGTAAGAAATGGTAGAAAGAGCGTGTAAGAAGAACCAAAAAATTATAGTTTCAAATGACGAAATAAAAGGGAGAAGAAAGCCCTTTTTCATATAAGAAACATATGGCGTCACCGTTAGATCTGGGAACCATCCCGCTACCTATGATCCAATGGTGTAGCAAAAAGGCCTATAGCAACATGACACGTAGACTTGTCAAGGGCAATCACAATCATGACAAACCAGGAGTGTAATCCCAAGGAACGCAAACACGACTCATGAGGAGCATGCCAATTGGCTTGATACGCCACAAGTTATGAATGATGGACCAAAGCCTCTAGCTCACTCTGCATCCAAGAAGTGTCTCAAATGCCAGAGTTTTAGGCGAGCAGAACCAAAGCACCAATAGAACCAACCTCACCTGACGATTGAGGTCTGTCCGGTCAAGTTCGAGGACCTTAATCAATGATTGAGGTACATCCGATTAGGTTTGAGGAACAATATTAAAGTCCTGACGATCAAGGTCCACCCAATCAAGACTAGGGATATGGAAATCCTAACCTCACTTGATGATCAAGGTCTGCTCAGTCAGGTTTGAGGACCTCACCCAACGATTGAGGCACACCCGATCAGGTTCAAGGAACAATATTAAAGTCCTGATGATCGAGGTCCGTCCAGTCAGGACCAGGGATATGGAAATCTCGACCTTACTTGATGATTGAGGTTCGCTTGGTCAGGTTCAAGGACCTTACTTGATGATCGAGGTATGTTTGGTTAGGTCCAAAAAACAATATTAAAGTCCTGACGATTGAGGTTCATCGAGTCAGGACCAGGGATATGGAAATCCTGACCTCACCTAATGATCAAGGTTTGCTCAGTCAGGTTTGAGGACCTTACCTGACGATTGAGGTATGCCCAATCGGGTTTGAGGAACAATATTAAAGTCCTGATGATCAAGGTTAGCTCGATCAGATTCAAAGACCTCACTTGACAATTGAGGTACGCCCGATCAGGTTTGAGGAATAATAAGTCCTGATGATCGAGGTACACTCGATTAGGCCTAAAAGACAATATGGAGATAACAAAAGGCTACAACCAACTAGAAGAGATCATAGAAGGAAGGCTGAACCATATTAAAACATAAGAAAGGGATTTGCCATCGAAATTACAATTCCTAGTCCGCAAAGTGAACTGAGAGTTGGAGGGCTTATGTTGTGGGTATTCCTCGAGCAAAAACAAAACAAGCTCGCCATGGACCAAAAAAGGCACAAAGCCTAAAAGCACAAAGAGCCTAGATTAGGGTTGCTCAGTAAGAAGTCATAGATCACCACAATGTGAGTAAAACAAAGACCCTGGCTCACTCAAGTATGAGTACTAAAGATGACCTCTGTGAAACCTATCGAATGAGTTGAGAGAGTTCCATCGATGCCTCCTTGAGTTGATGAGGTAGTAAGCTAAGAATATATACAAAAGGTCCAGTCAGTTACTGGAGATATGTGTCCCTTAACTGACAAATCATCACCCAGAACTAACACATTAGCCCCCAGATATCCAATAGTGATTCACCCAACATTTATTATCGAATGCCAAGCATTAAATGCCTGGAGCAGCATATGTAATCATTCTGTTGTCTATAAAATTACACTTGTAACCCTCTTTATGTCTTTATATAGTTAGGAAGAACTGTTGCATGAGGCAAGTGAGAATTACAAGCAAACACTCTATTAGAATATATTAAGACCTAACATGAGAGCATTGTTGTAACCTAACAAACCTAATAGAATCACCATTCTTCAATAGATAATACAATTCAACATGGACATAGGGGCTTAAACAGGTTTTAGCTGAACCATAATAAATTTCTGTGTTTATTATCTCTTCTATTTCCTCTCTTCTTTTATCTTCCTTGAGCCATACTTGTATCTTTCAACTAGCAGTTTAGGGTTCTCAAGAACCGACTCTGTTGACTGAGATCTTGGATCCTCAGAACCAAATTTCATCGTCAACGAGGATCATATCCAAAATTTTGATTGAGAGCACAATCATTTGATGGTTATCACTACAACCATTTATAACTATGCTGTGAAAAGGATATTGATCAACCAATGAAGTTCAATAGATACCTTATATGCTCACACAGCGAGGGCAATTCATATTTCAATTGAAAGCTTGACTCCTTATTAGGAAAACTTGATCTCCTTATTAGGCAAGCAAGTGCCTATCTTGGGATCAGTCAAGCTATAGGTGTCTTTGGGAATATGGCCTCATATGTAGAATATAGATGTTAAATTTTTGGCAGTGGATGCATCAAGCAAAACTTAAAATGCTATTTTAGGGTGGACATCATTAAATCAAGCTTGGGTAATTATATCAATGCCTCACTTGTTGATGAAATTTCTAATTGATAATGGTGTTGGATAAGCCAAACCTGGCTAGCTTACTACTCCCAAATGTTATATAGATAGTATGAAAGTGAGATAGGCAGTCAAAACTTGTGAATAATTGAAATTCAAGACATGGTCCATAAATAGAAAAGCACAAATCA
>JANHAO010027975.1:0-10719 GCA_026873985.1 Saraca asoca
AGTGCATTTTCATGGAATGAATTTGAGAGAAATACTTCCAATCCTAAACACAATGAGAGTTGTGAGGAGAGCTTCCTTGTAAAGTCTACCAAGTTTATCTACATTTTGATGAAGTAACTTTGCTAATTGGTTTGAATCTTGATTTGTAAAGTTGAGCTTTAAGATGCTGTGTGGCCTGAATTTTACTTGCATTCTTATTTGTCATAAGATTCTCATTATTGCTGAAAAATTTTAGGTCCTATATCTTCTTGCTATCTTTTGCCCCTTGTGTTTTGTTTAGTGTTTTGTTTTAAGTTTTGCCCGAGAGTGTAAAGGCTAAGTGTGGGAGAATTTGATAAAAAAATATTTTACTCATTTAATTGTCCTCTCACTTAGAATTTTAAGATCCAAAATGATTTACTTTCAGCTATGTTAGTGTGTATTTATGATTTTGTGTCAATTGGCATCATTAGGAAAATTCTGTATAATTTGGCCATTTTGAGCAGTTTTTGTAATCTGGTCATAACTCAAGCTTCACTTGTCTAATTAATGTGATTCTTATCTTGTAGGAAAGCTAAGACATGGCTCTATAATTTTCATGCGGATCTCCAAGGCTGAATCATACAATTAGCTATATGAATTTGGAATTAAATTTGAAGCCAGAATATTGTCTTGGGCAGCCTGACCTTTGTGCACTAATTAGACCATAAATGGAGCTATAGAGGTCCAATTAAGGTGAAACTAAGTCCAAATGGAAGCTGAGACATAAGGGCACATTTTCTATGCAGTATTTCTATGGTGAAAACATCATTATGGGCATGAAAAATGAGCTGCAATAGAGAGGTAGAAATGTTGTGAAAATGGGCTTCTGTAAAATTGGTTTTAAGGCCCCCAATTGGTATAGATCTTGAGCCCAGTTGACCATCCTGTGATCCAGCAAACACCCAACCAACTAGAGAGTAGTAAGTTTATGAAAAACTAGAAGAAAGTGGCCTATAAAATACATAGCATGCAATGGCAGTGGCAGCAGCAACTAGACCAGCCATCATGCATACTCACCTACCAGCTACCTTTTCTTCTTTTTACCTGGGCAAAGCCATTTTGCTAGAGAGCTTTTAGCTCAGTTTTATAGTAGTTTAAGAGGAGTTTTTAGGGTAGTTCCAGTAGTAGTAGAGTAGCTCATTTTTTCTTTCATTTTTCTTTGTATTATTCTGCCTTCAATGGAAGGCTAGGTTGTAATCAGCACAAGGGGTTGACAAACTTGAAGATTTATGTTGAGATATTGATATTCCATTCTATATTCAATTACTGGTCAGTTCTTTCCTATTTCCTCTCTATTTTTCTATGAATATCTAGGTTGAACGGTTTCATTTGATTTAGATATTATATGATTGTTTCTTAATGATCAATTATAGGAATAGGATAGGAAAACTAAGCAATGCATTGAGCTTTTGATATGTTGTTTGCTTGACTGAATCCTAACTGCTTAGGATGGATTTATTAATCATTCCAAGGATTCTTATTATGATTATCAATAATTGAATGAACATTTAGTGATCAAGGATGCATTAATCTCAAGCTAGTTAGTTCCCTTGGCTGGTTAGTTTATTTCTTCTTGTTTTAGTTTCTGTTATGTTAGTTTACTATTAGCCGTTACTGCCAAACTTCCTCTTATTTTCAGCTCCTAATTTAATTGATATCATCCAACAAATGATCTTTGGGTTCAACCTAGTATTGCCTTATACTACAAGTAAAAGGTAGCTCAGTTTTATAAATTTCTAATTTGATCAGTCTCGACAGCTGCATCAGTAGGCTACCTTTGCGGAGCATAGAGGCATTATATTAGAGGTATTTTGGCAATTGGCTAGGTTGAGTCCTCCCATATGCATATGTAGTTGCTTACCCTATGGATTGTGTGCATTGATGCATTTAGGCATTGTGATGCATTTTGATTGTTTATACAAGTTTGAGTAGGGAATGTAGCCCTTAGTTATTATACTGGCCTATGGCCCGGGGTCTAAAAAACAAAGGAGACTCTGCCAGATTTTTGTTAAAAACATAAACAAGCATTTCAATAAATGTGTCAAGGATTTTCACACTTGTCCATCTGGTCTTGCATAATTTACAATTATCAAATTACTTTTCACATAGGAAAATATGTAGCATAAAAAGTCTTACTGTAGGGTTTAAGCTTGTAGATCCCGATCACATGCTCAAAAATTAGGACATGACATTTTATCCCCATAGATTTTGCATATTCCTTAACATTTCAATGACTAAACACAATTTAATGATCATTTGTTAAAATTTCTAGTAATCTAAAACAACATATGCTTTGAGTTTCCACAAAATTGATAATGTCAGAGTATTTGAATTCTTTATAGACAACTACTTCATTCCACTTTATAAAGTAATCAGTGGCAACCAATATGAAATGATGCCTTTTATATGAAGGTGGATGTATTTTCCTAATGAATCTAAGGCTCAACCTCTAAATGCCTAAGGCTTCAAGATGAATTTTAATTCTGTTGTAGGCACTATTTATATTGGACCATGCCTTTGGCATTCTTGGTACCCTTTTACATAACTAACACAATCCTTTATCATTTTTTACTAGTATAACCCTTGTCTAGTTAACATCTATTTTATTTTGACACCATCTTGATAAACACCATATATGCCTTCATAAATTTCGGCCATAGCTACTATAACTTCAGTTTCACTTAAGCATTATCGCAATTGTCCCTCAAATCCATGCTTATATAATTACCCATTCAACAAAACAAACTTCATTACTTTCACTCACATATTTTGACTTGTTGAATTTGATAGATCAAGCAAACAATCAACAATGAGAGTTCTTCAATCTAGTAAGATCGTGCTTATGTTAGTGCTCATAATCTCTCTAGTATCAATAGTTTCCAAGCAAGCATGATGTCTAATTATCTCAACAAACTTAGTTTGTTTGATTTATATCCTGATACGATCTAAGCTATTCATTAGCCTTTACATTATGAGCTAGCACATGTTTTATGATCATATCATTAAATTTTTATAACAATCTTGTCAAAATAGTCAAATATTTTGCCATATTTCCATTCACACATTTATATTTTTATGTGATTTATTTATTCCTAATTGTGAATCACCATACATTTTGACTGAACATGCTCCTTGTTCTAACAAAAGCTCTAAACTGATTATCAATGCTTCATATTCTGCCTCATTGTTAGAACATATTTTATTTAAAGTAAACAAGAATTTGACTGGCATTGTTTGAGGAGTAATCATTAAAATTTCAACTCCTGATTCTTCTTAATGACTAAAGCTATCCAAATATAGTTTTTAATTTTTTTATCCTAACGAAGTCAATTGGCTTTTCTTTACGGTCAACATTAAAATTAACAATATTTTGCCCTTTGACTGCTTTCACTGGGCAGTATTGTAATGAAAATTTAGTCAATCCTTAGGCCTATTTGTTAACTCATCCACAAAGAAAAGGTTTTAATGACATAAATTTCAAACGATTGATTTTTTATATTACTTGGATTTTAGTTGGCAATAAATAATATTGCAACTTTGAGCAAGAAAAATACAAAGATAAGTATAATTTTTCTACTATCGAGTAATTTTGTTCAGTTACATTTAGCACCCTAAATAAGTAATAGATGGCCCTTTCTACACCTTGTTCATTTCTTAAGCTAAGAAACACCTTATTACATAATTGGAGGTCGAAACATAAAGCTTTAACGGCTGCCTAGGGAATGGGGATGACATTATATGAGGGTTTGTCAAATAATTTTTTATGTTGTTGAAAGCTTCTTCATGACTTTTCAACCATTTAAATTCTTTCTCTCCATTCAATTTTATCAATAGTGACAACACCCTTGTTCGACCAGACAAATTAAAGATAAATCTTTTGAGAAAGTTCACTTTTCCTAGAAAACTTTGTAATTCAATTTTATTGGTAGTAGTGTATCCATGATCACCTTAGTTTTATTTTTTGTCAACCTCTACCCCTTTTGATGCACTAAGAGTCCCAAGAAATTTCCTATCACCACCTTAAATATGCATTTTAAAGGATCATTTTTAAGTCATTTTTTTTCATTTCCTGAAAAGCTTGTTTCAAATTTTCCAAGTCTTCTTCATGTGAATTAACCTTTATAACAACATTATCTACGTAAACTTCCATAATTTGTCCAATCATGGCATAGAAAATTGCCTTCATTGCTCTCTGATAAGTGGCTCCAACATTTTTCAAACCAAATGGCATTACTAACCATTCAAGAGATCTGATAGCACCTCAACACGAAAAAGCTATTTTGAGCATATCTTTTTCAACACTATAAACTTGATTGTCTCCTATATTGCCATCCATGAAACCTACTATCACATACCTTGAAGCTAAATCAACCAACATATCTATAATGCCAACAAATAATGTCTTTCTTGTGACTATTCCCACTTTAAGATTTACCATCACTATTCCTTCAAATGCCGACATTTTCCCCATTGAAGTCTAGCATAACTATTTTCGATGGCATCAAATCGTCTAATAGCTTGCCAAGTTTCACAAACATGGATCTTAGTATGAGATGAACTACTGCTTCTCCACTGACTAGCACTTGGTTGAGGGATTGACTGTTAGTGCAAACCTTTATGTGCAAAGGCTTAGGATAGCCTTTCATTTTTTTGGTTGGACTTCCAAATTCTTTAATTAATGAGTTGTTAAAGTCTACCATCCACATAATGACTCAGATTTGAAATCATTGGAGGAAACTTGCTTAACTAGAGCCGAAAATGACATTAGTAAAATACATACCATGTCAATATCCATATTATGGCCTTCTTCATTTAACTTTTTCTCTTCAAGCTTTGAACCATTAGATTCCCTAGGACTTAATGGTATTTATGTACAATATCAACTAAACTATCTTTGCCTATAATATACAACTCTCTTTTGCATTCGAAGTTTCTGAGTCTTTGCCAGTAGAGGACCTTGATATTTAGGACTGACCCAGATATTTTCCCCCCTTTAAAACCCAGGCCTTCATTTCTACCATCGATTTTCCTACCTTTCAGTCTCGTTCTTCACCCATTATCTAGAAGTGTACTACTCGAAGGAACTCTTATCCTTAAGTGGAAACCTCCTCTTCAATTTAGTTAGCTCTTGTAGTTGAAATCAATTTGTTTAAAGAAAATTTTTTCTTATTTTTCTTCTTTATTTTTTGTGATAGTTTTCGGTCTTCCTACACCAATGACTACTACCTTAGCCATTTTTCAACAATACTCTTTCTTATAGCCAAAGCTTCCTTATTAGGCTTTTCTTATCCAGCTGGGTCAATTCTATCTAATTTTTTTTTTTTTGGCCAAAATTACTCTAACTTCATCATAGTACTTATCACATCCATGACAAATTTTTAGGATTTTTCCTTCAACTTATATCCTTTTGATAAATTTGGAACTCAAGTCTCTTTCCTTAAGATACATTTCTAGAATGAAAGGCGCCTCTAAAGTATCATTATATGTATATATGCTAACTACATCAATGTCCTAGTTGCTTCGTTCAACATAATTCAAACTGGTTGGAAAAGGATCTATTTCAACCATCATTTAGTTCTTTTTTTTTAGCAAACCGAAGTCTGCCTTGTTTTATTGTCTTCTTGATCATTTCCTTGATATGGATACAATTGTTAGTAATATGACCAAACATGTTATGATACTTGCAATATTTTTTGTCTTTAATTTCTTCTTTAGTTAAAATTTTATGTCCTTCTAAGAGTTTGATATGCTTATCTTTTATCTAGAAGTTGAAATTTTGGTTTGCTTTGTTTATGTTAGAAAATAGACTTTTTTATTCAAACTATACATTTTATCTTTATTTTTAGTACTTTTTAATAAAGTACATCATCAAGTAGATTAGGTTTCATTTTAGCCACATGCACTTCGGTATCATTTTCAACTTTTTCTTCTTCAACAGATGTCGGTTTTTCTTTTCGATAATGCATTCTTTTCATTTTTCCATCTTTTTCTTACTGAATTTGCTCAATTTGTCGGAACTTCTTTGCCAACTAGGACATATCAAAAAAATGTTGATTAACAAGTCTTTTTCATATAGCAAACTTGAAACTTGCCACCATTATTTTCATTATTTCTGATTTAGCAATTTGTGTAAAGCACCTACTCCTTACTTGTCCAAACCTAAAGAGGTAATAATTGGATGATTCCATCAGATATTTTTTTTATGTTCAAAAGTTCAACTAATTTGATTCTCATTTCTCCTTTATAGGCCTGGTCATGGAACATTCTTTCCATTTGAGTATAGGAATACATTGAATCAGGCTACAAGCTTGAATACTAAGAAAAAAGCTATGCCAATTAAAGATAATGAAAAATATTTCATCTTTAAGAATTCACTTCCAGCAATTTCTCCACATTTGATTGTAAAACGGGCTATATGTTTTATTGTAGATTGATTATCTTCACTTGAAAATATTGTAAATTTTGACATTTTGAACTTTCTAGGAGCCCTAATTCTGTTTACCTATTCTAGGAAGGCTCCTTTGTAGTTTGGTCAAGTAAACTAGCCCTATAATTGGTTGACTAACTGTTCAACTGAATATTGTATATTTTGATTGGGAGCTTGATAATTCATGTTAGGAGGAATATTTTCACAGTATTGGTTTCTCATATTTCTATTGCATTCTTCTCCCTTCCTAAATATTTTTACATAATCATTTTGAGGTCTTGTTATATTATCTTCAACACTTCAAAATTTTCTGCTTTAGTTTCAACATCTTGTTTTTCATCATTACTGATATAATTCCTAATTCTTTCTAATATTCCATTCGTTCTTTCTTGATTTGTCTTATTGTTTTCCAAAATGGGCGTAATATAGTCATTATCTGTTGTGATATCATATGAACCATATCATGGTTGCTTTCATCCATTTGTTGTTTGAAAATGGCTAAATTTTCTATAGTAGGCACTCCAAATCCTTAGTAATTTCCTTCCATCCGAGGGAAATACAAGGGGAATTTAATCATTTACAGGCATACCATATGACATAGGCCCCTTAGGTTTGGCCATATTTTCTTGTATAAACCTTGATGCAAAAAGTAAATTTTGATGAAAGTTCTTTTTGCTTGAATTTTGGATTTTTTTTTCTATTTGATGTAGCTTATTGATTTCAGCAATTTTGATTTTGATTACTATTTCTCAACACACTACTTTGATTGTTATTTTGGTTAGCTAGTGATTGGTTTCTAGATGAAATAAGATTGTTCGCTTGTTGTCTTTCTTTATTTTGAGAGGTTTCTTAAGAGCTTGAAGAAAACATATTTCTATTTGAACTAACTATGGTACCACTTTTTAAAAGCATTTAAAATATGGCAAGATTAACCACATCCCACCAGGCATGTAATTTTTTGTTTCCCGTCGAAATTTGCATAAATAGACTTGACTATGAGAAATAAGTAGAGTTATTACTCCTAAAAACTAAAGAACAAAGTGCTGAGAGGTAGAGTACCAGTACACAAAATGTGTTTGAGTGCTTGAGATGTATGATAATGTCTAGATACTAATTTTTGTTCTATTTATAATGCCATAGCATGGTTACAAAATTTGAAAAATAACTACCATAAAATCTACTGAAGAAATGGCACTTAACGAACAAGTGTCACTTTCTAGCTCATTAAGATAACTCCTAAAAACTTCCATGCAATTGTTACTTACATGTTTTATATCATGACTTAAACTAAAAATCATTACTTGATCATGGCCAATGTACACTTCAATGCACACGTCACCAAACAAGCATAATTTGCTCTTAAAGCATTCAAGCACAAGTTGTTCAAAATCATGACACAAATCACCAAATGAGTAAAATTTGCTTTTAAAGTGATCAAGCTCAAGATTACTCAAAATAATGATGCATAGTAATCAATTGCTTAAATGTCAATAGAGCAACTTAATCCAACATGTGATCAAAATAGAATGATGAATGAGCTCGAATTTCAAAAATCATCAAAGAATTGTTCAAAGTGAAAGTGAAAAATTGCTTAAGGAATGTTTACAAAGGGGACTTAGCGATCTCAAGATAAAGTTAAAGAAGTATTTGAGAATGGGAACAATTGATTAAGGACAACAAAAAAGGAAACTGTAAATGGCATTCTTTTTGCCACCATTAAGTGAATAATCTCAGTAAAGGGTTAATAATGAGTAGAAACTATTCAATTGAAAACCATTTGAAGCAACATATTGGTGGGTCGGTTGGAAACTCCAAAATGTTATATTAGATGATCAAGAAAAAAAAAGGCAAAACAAGTTCACACTCTTCAAAGATAAAAGAAGATAAAAGTTCAATTTTATTGAATAGTCATATGATAACAAATTTACAAAGGTCACTATACTAAAAAATCTTCTTGAGAGCTTATACTATAATACATCCAGAAATCAAAAGATACATCTGCTATGGGCTATTCCAAAAGGAAAGGATAAAAAGCAAGAAGATGATGTTTCAAAAAGATATCGCAGTCACCTTGTCTGTCTCAAATAATTACTTACTAATTGCTTCTTCACTGTCATCCAGATTTACACTTATTAGTTTCTTTTATTCTTCCTTATTGGACCACACCGCTTACAAGGAATTATTAATCAAATCAGTAAGAGCTGTTTCTAGGAGCTTCCATTACATGCAGACAATGCTTCATTAATGTACTCCAGAATTGATTATCACTTAAGAGGAATTACATTCCAACAACAAAAATGATTTCAAAGAATTGGAGAATGCAAATCTTTGCAACCCAGTGCATAACAAATCTTTGTAAATCTTGAAGATCAATCAGTGATTGTCACATGAACCCATCTTGCATTATTCCATGCATAATAACAAAACAACATACAATTTCCAAGTTTTTTGAGTAAAGTTATTACGATAACAAAAAACCACTAAATCCTCTCACTATTAACTATAATTTAATATTATGTGGCCATTGCCTCAACTTCTACCAAGTACTTTATCATTTGTTTTCAATCTTTTGCATCCATCGATAAATACTTAATCATATTATTTAAGATTAATGGAAATATATGATTCTGTAAATCAAATACTACCATAAACTTTTGGAATAATTCTTCTCTCACATTTATGTTATGTTTGGAATGGGGTAAAATAGAATGGGAATAAGAATGGGTAAAAAGCTTGTTGGGTAGGCATTATGGAATGGGAATATCCGTTCATTGGAGAATGGTCATTCCATCAAATGATAGAATCTCCATATCATTACAACAGCAATGGCATTGGCCAATCTATTGTTTATAGATTTGTTTTTTCACATTTTTATCCTTATCCAATCTATTGTTTATAGATTTGTCTTTTTACATTTTTATATTAATAAATAAGAAAATCATGTCATATTTTCAATACTTTTACTATAATTTTTTTATAATTTTATTCTTAATATTTTTAAATTATTTATAAAATAAATAATATTTATTATACAAAATTATTTAATATAAAATAAAAATCAATAAATGGAAATTATTAATATATAACAAAAGTTAAAATTATGGGGGGAAAACTAACATACTTGAAAAACAAATCAATGCCATACTAAACCTTGCACTTTTTTAACTATTTTTATATAGATATTTTATTATTTTTTATAATAAGGGTATCATTATAATTGATTTTTTTTTCATTATATTCGTACAATATTTTGTTATTTCAAATATAAAAATAGAATAAAATTCTTATTCCATTCTCAATCATACCAATCATAATTATTGAATTATTATTCCATTCTATTCACATTATCATTCTAATGTGAATATGAAAATATTGCAATCTTTAACAAAGAGTACACATTTCAAATGGAATCACATTTTATTTAGAAGACATGAACTTGTGGTCAAGGATCAAGGTCAAGGGGGGGGGGAAAGAGATCCAAATATATATATATGGTTAATATAATAATTTTAATTATTTGTTAACACTATTCTTATCAATAAAATAATAAAACTAATATGATTTTGATAAAAGTGATATTAAACAATAAACTAAACACAAGATAAAACACAAATTTCTTTTATTTTTTTTCTTGTCATCCTAATTGTATCTTTATTATGCTCCGTGCTTATTTGTTTTCCGTTTGTCGGGCGGAATAAGACATAAATCCATTTGAAGACGGCCCAGTGAATAAATAAATCTCGGAAGCAAAAAGTGAAATCCAGTACTTTATGGGCCTCTGTCAAGCCTCGAAGGTTCGCGAACTCAGCAACCAGCTATTGAAAAATGCTAGAAGCTCCTACATGATACAAGAAAATTCCCGCAAAATCTAACCATTTACCCTCCGGTGCCTATAAATCCACAACTCTCCCTACTTCTCCATCTAGACAGAAATTGATAAACTCGAAGCACACTTCCAGATTTCTACAAATTCTTCAACTTTCTGAGATTTCGTGAAGCTTTCCCAGTCGGACAACAATGTCGCTCATTCCAAGTTTCTTCGGTGGCCGTAGGAGCAGTGTGTGCGATCCATTTTCTCTTGATGTTTGGGACACATTTAAGGATTTCCCATTCCCAACTTCTCTTTCCACTGCATCTCGTGAAAATTCAGCATTTGTAAACACCAGGATTGATTGGAAGGAGACGTCAGAAGCGCACGTGTTCAAGGCAGATGTACCAGGGCTGAAGAAGGAGGAAGTAAAGGTTGAGGTTGAAGATGACAGGGTTCTTCA
>JANHAO010027976.1:0-10726 GCA_026873985.1 Saraca asoca
ATACATGAAATCCTATTGAAATGTAGAGATAATCTTGAACTTCTTCATTGTTCTTCATAGTTCTTGAATCAAGGATTCCTGAAAAAGTTAGTATAACACACTAAAATATAGAGTTAGTCCAAGATTGCTTTTTCTAATTATTTTTTTAACATTCAAAACTGATGCTAATGATATAGCTCAGGTCAACACATACAACCAACTTTCTTAAGCACCGTATGCATGCGACCTTCTACTTATGCATATGACCAACTTTCTTAGGCACCATATGCATGCTACCTCATCATGCACATGACCAACTTTTTGAAGCACCCTATGTATGCAACCTTTTACTCCTTGTGCATGCGACTAACTTTTTTAGGCACCGTATGCATGCCACCTCGCTCACCAAACCAACTTGCTTAGGTACTATGTGTTTGTGACCTAATAATTCATAGCTTGCAGAATAATGACCAGCACAATAGCAGTGCCAACGGACTCCTAAGTAGGAGGAAGCTCCCTTGGTAGGAATAATATTTGCCATTCACAATGGACCTAACATTGTAGGCATTTCAAACAAGTCACATGAATGCAACGTGCAAGAAGCAAATCATGCCTTGTTTACAAGACATAATGAATTCGAGGGTCCCACCATGAAAGCAAGGATGATCTCAGATAGCATCACCTTTATAGACGAAGATGCACATGGGGTACATTCTCCCCATAATAATGTACTAGTTATCTAAGCTAGAATTGGTAAGATTGAGGTACAAAGAATTATGATCAATATAAGTAGCTAGGTTAACCTCATGTATAAAGGATGTTTTAAATAGATAGGTCTAAGCATAGAACAATTGAAGCCTTCCCCAATGCCCCTTTATGGCTTAACAAAAGATGCAATACTACAGGTAGGGCAAATCAAGCTTCCCATTACCCTTGGAGGCTTGGGTTGCTAAGCAACCATCTTGGAAAATTTTTTGATCATTGACTGTCCCTCAGCATGTAATGTGGTGCCGGGGTGACCTGCGATCAATGACTTGGCATGGTCACATCTACTAGGACACTCACCATTAGATTCCTAACCCCCAAATGGAATTGGATGTGTGTGTGGCGATTAGCACATAGCCTAACGCAACTACAAAGATGAAGTTAAGCTCGGGATAAGAGGGAGGAAGGTTAATGTGATTTCTGGTGGAGAGCCATGAGATGTTGAACATCTCTGCTCATATGGTCAATGAATTTGAATATTGCTTATCTAATCATATAAAATTCTTCTGAAATTGATCAAACTGTTGATGTTTTTAAATTTTTATAACTATTTACTAAATTTTGGATTAATTTTCAATAGAATACTATACCAACAGTGAGCTATTGGCCTTCTAATCTAGAAGCAAACACTCGCCCTTCTAACCTGGAAAGGGCATTTGTTGACATTGGATTTTGGTATTGAGCCAAGTACCAACCAATAGGGGGATTCTTTTGGGATCTCAAACAATTAACCAGTTCAAATATAGAAAATCAGCAAAACACATAAGAAAGGAGGGAAAAATAGCAAGAGAACACAAGAGTTTTAACGTGGTTTGGCCAAATTCAGACAGCATCGGACCCCACGTTCATGGTAGTGTATTATTCTGAATGTATTTTTATAAAGTTTCAGGCAAACTATATTATTCTCATCCTCTTCCCTTCTTAGCAGAAGGTTCCTTTCTCATATTTATTGCGGAGAAGAGGCTACAATAGTAATTTTACATGTAGTGAATCTGTTACATCAACATTTAATGTACAAGACTGAATAAGCAGACTAAATCTGATGATTTGGTTGATGCATATTGGTTCCTGCAAGTGGGCCCAATGTGTCTACTGGCAAAACATAAGTTGATCTTCAGTTTAGCGAGCTCCCGGGTCACTAGTCAAGCTTCTTTGGCCAAATCATTCAACCTGGGGACATGTCTATCTTTAGAATGGTGAGGTCGAGCTCACTTTGTTAGGCACGAGCTCGAATTGATAAGGTCACTTTGTGATGTACATTGAAGTCATGATGATTTGAGCATTCTTCGAGTTGGTTATTTATCGTACCTAGGTTGTTCGTAGGTCCATCTAGGACAAACTGAACTTCACATATAATAGCATTCAACTTGATGTACTTACAAAAATATTACACCACTTGTGATCTGCTATTCGGCACTATGTGTCACCTACTACTCGGCACTGTATGTGACCTACTATTCGGCACAACATACGACTAACTCTTAGCACTGTATGCGATCTATTATTTGGCACTACATACAACCAACTACTCGGCACTATATGTGGTGTATGCAACCTATTATTCAGCATTGCATATGACTAACTACCTGGCACCACATGCAACTTACTATTAGACACTACATGCAACTTACTATTAGACACTACAATATGTGACCTACTACTCAGCACCGCATACAACCAACAACTCAACACCATATGACCTACTATTTGGCACCACATACAACTAACTACTTGGCACTGCATACAACCTACTATTCGGCACTGCATATGGCCTACTACTCGGTAACGTATGTGACTTATTATTCGGCACCACTCACAACCAACTACTTAACACCGTATGCAACCTACTATTCAACACCACATATGACTAACTACTTGGCACCACATATGACCTACTATTCAACACTGTATGTGACCTAATACTTGGCATCATATGCGACCTACTATTTAGCATTGCATACAACCAACTACTTGGCACCGTATGCGAACTACTATTTGACACCGCATGTGACCTATTACTTTGCACCATATGCGACCTACTATTTGGCACCACATATGACCAACTACTTAACACTGCATGCAACCTACTATTTGGCACCTCATATGACTAACTACTTGACAATGTATGTGACTTACTATTCAGCACCGTATATAACCAACTACTTGGCATCACATGCGACCTACTCTTCAACGCCACATATGACCAACTACTCAACACTGTAAGCAACCTACTATTCATCATCGGCACTGTATGCGACCTACTACTCGACATTACATGTGACTTACTACTTGGCACTGCATGCGACCCACTACTTGGCACTACATTCGACCTACTATTAGATACCACATACGACCAACTACTTGGCATCGTATGCAACCTACTATTTGGCATTGCATACAACCAACTACTCACAACCATATGTGACCTACTATTGACACCATAGGCAACCTACTATTTAGCACCTCATGTGACCTACTATTCGGCATTGTATGTGACCTATTACTCAGCACTGTATGCGACCTACTATTTGACACCATATGCGATCAACTACTTGATACTATATGGACCTGTTATTCAACATCGCATACAACTTACTGCTCAACATCGTATGCGACCTACTATTCAGCATGACATACGACCTACTACTCGACACTATATGTGACCTATTATTTGGCATCGCATACAACGAACTGCTTGGCACCATATGCGTCCTACTATTCAACATCACATGTGACCAACTACTCAGCATCGTATGTGACCTACTACTTCGCATCGCATGTGACCAACTACTTGACACTAGTATGTGACTAACTACTCAGCACCATATGTAACCTACTCCTTGCCACCATAAATGACCTATTGCTCAACACCGTATTTTAGCACTGTATGCAACCTACTATTCGACATTGCATATGACCTACTACTCAGCATTGTATGTGACCTTCTATTCTTCACCGCATGTGACCACTTACTTGGCATCGTATGTGACCTACTACTTGGTGCTGCATCCGACCAACTACTCAACATTGCATGTGACCTACTATTTAGCTCCACATGCAACCTACTGCTCACCACCACATATGACCTATTATTTGGCACCACATGCTACCTACTACTCGACATTATATGTGACCTACTATTCATCACTACATATGACCTATTACTTGGCATCACATGTGACCTACTACTCAGGACCATATGTAACCTATTACTCGGCATTGTATGTGACCTACTATTCAACACTGCATACGACTAACTACTCGGCATCATATGTAACCTACTACTTGGCACCGCAACAACCAACTACTAAGCACTATATGCGACCTACTATTAAACACTGCATATGTCCTACTACTTGGCATCATGCGTGACCTACTACTCGGCACCGTATTTATATGACCTACTTAGACATTCATCTTAACAAATGATGAAGTTATTGGTTTGCTAAAAGAGGTTGATTAACCTACAGGACATCCATTTTAACTAATGTTCATTAAGTCATGATTTACAAGAACTCATTCATAACTTACATGATATCATTTGTGACCTATTAAACATACAACTATGGAAACTTAGATGAATAAAGCAAGAATTGAGCACGAATATTATGAAACTTTTCATTGAAGACACCTCTCAATAAGGAGAATTTACATCTGAACATTCAAAATTACATTTAAGACTACTACAAACTATGGCCTACGAGGAAGATTGGCCCTTGGAGGCTGCGCCCAAGTCTAGAAGGCCCATATATGACATGAGTAGGTTGACCATCATTTGATCATCAACAATTTCCATGACCTACGAGTTACTTTCTCTTCAAATCAAGTCCTGAGATGAAGAAGCTCCACTTGTTAACTGAGAACCACTATTGGGAGAAGCTACCTTTGCATCCTCCTTGAATCTTTTAATGAACTAAAGAACATTCGCACCAAAAAAGTAAAAATCCATCTCCAGATGCTCCTCTCACAAAATGAGCAAGAAGCCAGCAATGGCATCAAACACCACCTCTTCCTTAGCTCTCACAATCAATGCAGTGGTCTTCACCTTAGCTCGGGCAACATCCTATTTAGCCAATGTAACTTCATTCCTAGCTGCCTCATATTTCTTCTTAGAAGCCATAGCTTGTTGCATCATTACATCTTGGATGCCCTTCACTCTCATCAAGTCATCAACCAATTTATTCAGACTAGATTGACAGTCTTGTGATCTGTCACCTTACGAGATAAAGCCTCCTCAACTTCTTTCCTCATGACTTTAGTGTCTCGAGCTCTCTCCTTTAGTTCTAGCTCCTTAGTAGTTGTGGTAGCTAGGTCACTCTCAAGCTTTCCCTTCCCCTCATCCCAAGCTTGAAGCATGTTCTTCATCTTTATTGTTACCAGTAAGCCCTAAAAAATTAAATGATCAAGTCAGATTACAAAGAGGTAAGAGAACCAAGTTCAAATGACTTTATTTACTAGTAAGACAAGATAAGCTGCATAGCCCATCAATCCTTCCCTCGAGCACTCCTTTGGCTCTAATGCTTTGGCTCTATTTTGAGGCCCCAAGCTCAACTCAACATTCTCCTCAAGGAAGTCAAAGTACTGCTTTATCTTTGGACCATGACCAATAGGTTGTTCCTCGACCTCAACGTCTGGCACTACCTCCTCTGTAGTGACAACAACCCTCTTTCCCTTATCTACTCTTTATTTTTTGGTTGAGGGATCAGATGGGGATACAATCACCTTAACTAACATAGGATGCGACATGGGGGCCAACACTTGCAGGGAAACTACTACTATGGCTGAAGAAGATTGACTTGTAGTAGCAAAGGCTATAGTAATAGGATAGGCTGATGAAGTTGTAGCAACAACAAATCGAGTAGAGTGAAAGGTTCATGGCATTTGGAGGTTGAGCCTTAACATGTTTTCGTATTCTTCAAAATTTGTTGGATCAACCTCCCTAGTTCCACAAGCTCTGATGTCCATGGTGAGCTCGATGTTTAAAGTTAGAGCAAGCTTATGTGAATGCAAGAGGTCCTCATCGAATTTGAGATCATTCTTCAAATTTGCCACAATAATGAATTAGCCCAGCACCTCAAACTCCACGGCCTCCAATATTGGTCTCTCCTTACAAGTTCCATTTACGAAATGAAATAGAGTCAAAATCAAAAACAAAAACGTGAATTCATACAAGCTCACATGTCCCTAACTCACCTACCGAGAGTAAAGATGAAACCAAAACTACAAAGATGATGTAGAGAAGGGCATGAAATATAGAACCCGTAGTATTAGTAGTTCCCCACACTAGGATTGCCCTTAGCATTGCCTTGTGGCAAGATCCTCTTGAACTCAGTTTGGCAAGCTATGAAGTAGTGAATTCAATCATTTTGACCCATGCTCTTAATGCTAAATAGATAGCAAAGAACCTTGACCGAAGGAAGAGGAAGATTATTCCTAAGGTATAAGAGGGTGAAGGAGGTGAAATGAGAATATGAATTCAGTGTGAGCCAAAAAGGGTAGAGTTTCAATTTATTCAACAACTCTGCAAGGTAAGGATGGACTAGGAACCTAAACCTAGCAGCAAGATGGAGGATAAGTTGTGTGATCATCAGAGGTAGCTACCATAATGTGGTAGCCCTTGGGAAGATGGTATGTTTCACCTATACCCCTGAGCTCGTCAAGCTTGATAATCAAAAGATGATGCCTAAACATTGCATGTTTTGAGGACCTCTGGCCTTTAGTGATCTGTTGGCCCTTAGTGGGGTCAGGATGAGCTTTAAACCTCTTAACGAACTTGCCATTCCTAAATGTCACATCATCCTTGAAGCACATTAACTTGCCACTTTAGGCTAGAGATTCAGAATTATCAGCATTCCCTACCTGGTAACCTCAGCGTCTATAACCTGCCATCTACACAGAGGAAGGAATGATTAGGTCACTAAAAGTATACCATACCTAAAAGCTAAAGCTAACAAGAAATATCCTATACAACAGGCCATACATGCCTCATATCACCATATCTAAGACCTAGACCATTGGATACATGGCTCAACTAATAAACTAATTAGGTGCTAAAGCCAAAGAGATAGGTAAAAGGCCAAACTTGATGATTCGCAACCTCAAGAACTGCAGGCATTTTATCAAATAGATGGCATACCAGTTTTTATGAAATAATGAAAAGCACGCAAATGAACACATTATAGAACCTATCAGTAGGAGAAAATTTCTTGGTGACTAATGAGTACACACTATTGAACCAAACCATCAGATATTAGAAACCCACAAATGCATTCATGAAAAGTAGAAGAACAAAGTTCTGATTAGAAAACTTACTGAATCAATAAGGCGAGTCCTAAAAAAGGTTCAATGAGCATGATCGATCTCTAGCAAAACCAAATCCAAAGGTTGTTTTTACAGACTTGGTGAAGCAAAAAGGATGAAGAATGGTGGTGACTGGCTAAGAGCTTAAGTAGCAAGCAAGAAACTGAAGCACATGCTTTCAAAAGCAACAAGTGAGAGGGAAAGGAGGGTTTTCCATACCTTATATGACTCGATCAGCCTCACCATTAGATTAGGAGACTAATCAACTACCCTCAATCTAATAATCTAACCAAGCTCTGATGCTGCCATGCTAACAACTGTGAAAAAATGCACGCATTAAGTGCAGTAATGATGGCATGAGTTGAAATAGATAAAATGATGGCATGACAGACCATGGTTGATAGCTTTTACTAATGAACTATAGTTCCTAGTCCATAGAACGCACTAAGAGTTGGGGGCTAATGTTGTGAGTATTTTTGGAATCATATAAATGGGTTTATAAAAGCCTAATAGACAGACTTACCTAATAACGTCCCAGCTCACCCAAGATTGAAGTTATTGGACTAAGACATCATGTCACTAAATATGAACTAGGGTTGTTGGTCAACACAAATCAAAGCAAGCAACCTTAGATCATTGAAAACAAGGCCTAGCTCATAGAACGTAGCATGCATTATCAACCAACTATCCAGGGAAATTCATTCAGCTTCTTATGTTTTAGGAATCTATCATTACCTATTATGTAATCCTAATTAAGTCATGATACTTATTTGTTATAGATTTATATTTAAACTATAACCCCTTAGTACTATAAAGGGGATGAAATCATTGTACATGACACGATCAATCATGGAATACAAAACATTTAGCAAAGAGTAATAAAAGTCGTAGACATAGGGGTCAAACTAACTTTAGTCAAACCATGTTAAAAACTTCTAGTGTCTCCCTATTCTCTCTCTCTCTCTCATATGCGTGCATGATTTACATTCAATCTATATTTTGGGGTTCTAAACTTGGGTTAACTGAATTCTACTGTCAACAACACCTGTTACTTCTAAACATGCAACTAATAAAAAATGAAGCCACTAAACCAAACATAAAATCAAGTCAATCAAGCAAACATAAAAGCAAGCCAATATCAAACAAATAAAATCAAGTCAATTTAAAATCAAACATGAGTGATATGAAATAAAATCAATAAAATCAATCCAAGATGAAATTCACCATATAGTGTCACCCACCCACCACTAATCTAATTAATCTTCCTAATTTTCTTCTACATCTTCATCCTCGGCCTTATCGTTTCCTCATCCTTTTTATCTTCCTTAAACACTATTTATTCTCCTTTTAATGGCACTTGAAATACCTATTCCACTTCTTCATTATCACTTGTCTCATCCTTCAATGAATGAATATTATCATCCTTAACCACAATTGGTGATGTATTAATGTTTTCTTCATCTTGGGATGCATTATTTGTAGCCATCATAGTTGGATCATCGACTTAGGAACATGCTTTAGTTTTAATGATCATCAACCAATCTGATTGATCTCTCAATCAACCCAGATATGAAGTGTAATACACTTGAATTTCTTGTTGTGCCAACATGAAGAAGTCATATTTGCCATACTTATGAGTGACATATATTTCTATAATCCTGTGTTAAGGATGTATTCTGGCACCCCTGTCAAGGGTATGATCAAACCAATCATAATTGAACAAAACTATCATTCTTATTAGAAATCCATCGTACTCCAACTTTAGGACTTCTTAAAATTTTCCATAGTAATCATTTTTTTGACTAGCCAATGTTTGGACCACTAATGCATACACCGCACTTATGCAAACTCCATCTATCAATATGAAACTCATAAACATTCACAAAACAAATAGGCCAAGTATGGACCTTTTTATTGGGTCCCCAACCTATGCATCTAATTACATCAGTTATCATGTTATTTGGATCAAGCACTTGTATAGGAAAAAACATGTGAGATTAGAAAATTCATGGAACTTTCCAATGCATGGAAAGACATAGGTATACTTACATAGCCTCAGAACCAACTGGCAATTTTGTTGTCAATTTGATTATTCAACTTAATGTCACTAATATGTCATCATGATGTCACTAATATATGGTGACAACTAATACAAGTTGTCAATGAACATGCTACAATTTGACCACAATTGTTGTTACATCATTTCTGGATGAGATTGATAAATAGTTTTATTAAGTGGTAAGAGAATTTATTTGAGATAAAGTTGCACTTCATCAAAATTTTATAGAACATATGTTTCGGCTACATGGTACTCTCGATTAGACAAGTACCATGACATAGACTCTCATGTAGCCCCAAAACAATTGAATATAGAATAAGCATTATGAGTTTCATTAATGTCACCTTCGTCATCATTCCTTGGGACTTTTGTCCTCCGAGAGTGAACATGTGGCTTGAAGTAGTGTGAACAAAATGGAAAAGTTTCCTTAGTGATGTAAGCTTCACATATAGAACCCTTTACTCAAGCTTTATTCTTTACTTTCCTTTTTCATGTGCGTAGGAACTTAGATAACAAACAAGGGAAAACATGACAAATATTACTAAGTGTTATGTACCTTCAACATTCAAGGAAATATGTAAGCACTTGTGATGATGTTTGTGTTTACCCTTCAAAAGGATACATCCAACAATGTTGAATGGGACTACCAATTATGGCCTTATATAGTAAATGAATTAGAAGGTGTTCCATTGAATCAAAGAAGGTTGGTGGGAAGTTTTTCTCCAATTTGCATATAGTGACATAGAATATTCATGACTCTTTCCCATATTTGTTCACTAATCAATCTAGGAGGCATATGTGATTTTTCCAGCTTATTTTTCTTGAAATCATATTTATTCCTTCTATACTGGTGGGATATTAAGAGCCTACAATGATGGTAGTCAAAGAAAGAAGTCTTTCGACCATATTTCAATGTGAAGGCCTTAGAGCTTTCCATACAAATAGGGCATGATAACTTGTTGTGTGTTTGCTAACCAGACAACATCCCATATGCAAGAAAGTCATTACTTGTCCACATTAATGTAGCCTATAAGTTGAAATTGTCTTTCAACGAAATATTGCATGTTTGCACATCTTCATCCAACAACTACTTAAGCTCATATATTAATGGTTACAAGTAGATATCAATGTTAGCCTTTGGGTTAGATTCTCCACGAATGATTAAAGTAAGAAATATATACTCTTGTTTCATACACATCCATGGCAGGAGATTGAAAATGGTTATAATTAAAGGCTAACACAAGTATATTTGATCTAATTGACCATAGGAAGTGAATCTATCAATATATAGACCTAGTTGTATGTTTCTAGGCTTTGAGTGAAATTAGGATGGGTGTGAACAAAATGCTTCTATACCTCAGTGTTGTGCACAAACTTGTTGTACATTTTAAATAACTGCAAGCGCACAGCGTAGTTGTAGCTAGTACCGGCAAATACGGGTCGATCCCACAGGGAAGCTATTTTAAGTACCATAATCCTTACAACTCAACTATCCAACTCAATGATAAAGGAATAAAAGAAATAAAAGAAAGAAGAACAGGAAGTAAGAAAGTAAATAAACAATTGAAGAAAAGATTCAAATGTAAAAAGCCTAGGATTAGGATTCACCTCAATTATGATTCT
>JANHAO010027977.1:0-10720 GCA_026873985.1 Saraca asoca
TGTATCACAAAAATTATCTAATATTTTCGAATTAAGTGAATCCTAGGAAGAAGAAAATTCCTTTCAACCAGCCATATAGTAACAGAATGTCTATAATATTTTAAGAGAAAAAAATAAGCACTACACCTCTACATTCATGTTCAAGTATCTGATAGTTAACATCTAGTAGGTGTACATACTTTATTCAGGCTACTAACAAATGATCTAGTAATCAAATAGACCTCATTTCTTCCCCTCCCACCTTATTTGGTTGTAACTAGTTTAAAAAGGATAATATTGGAAACTTGGTTTTAAAGTTTATTCCATTCCATCCACTTTCACTTAACTCTCAAACAATGGAAAAGTAGTTCCATCCTTTTTTTACTTAAACATCCAAACAATGAAAAGGTAGCTCCCTTCCATTCTTTCCATTCCATTCCATCCCCTCAAAACTCCCAAACATAGCCTAAAGGAGAAGACAAAAGACACCTTTGAGAGAAGCAGTTCTTCAATGAAAGGTAACCAAAAACTAGCATGCAAAAGGACAATATGTTTTCTAGAAAAACGTTTTCAACTACACTTTGAAAAGGTACAATACATCAAAACTCTCAACGGGAGACCAATAATTAAAAAGGAGTTAATAGATTTTCTTGAGATAGTGAAAGGGATGTGCAACTTGAACATGTTAACAAAAAATGACATTCCCCCATTAAGAATTAAGGAGACAAAGAAGGAAATAAAAATGTTGTCACACTCCAAATATGTACTTGAAAATTTATCACAAGAAGGAGTAAAAGGAAGTAATAAATGAAAACACCCGTGAAGCAAAACATTTGTTTCCAAGGATATACTCTCATTGAACACTCATAAGGAAGATGAAAAGCTCACCAGAGCAAGCAAGAATTCCACCCAGGAGTTGAATCCTCTACATGATTGACTCTTCATAGTATATATATATATATATATATATATATGCTATTGCATTCATAAAAAAAAAATAGGTTTATATAAAATATCTCTTATCCTCTTTTGCATTATATTGTTTATGTTTATATAAAAATATACAAGTCTCAAAATTTTGCTATATGCAAAAATGCTTTTATAGAATTTTCCTTTTTTGGCTAAGGATTTCTCTTAGACTATTGGAACAAGAGGGGCTAGCCAGGATAGCATGTTTTCATGTGGTCCTACATAGAAAGAATTGGGAACTTGTTCTACAAGCTCTTCATACAAGGGTAAAACAGGTCAAGATAGGTTCCACCCTTTCGTGACCTTAAAGGACATATTGAGATAGTAAATGTTGGAATGTAGTTGGCAAAAATGTAGTTGGATAAGTTGTAACAACCTTTTTCTAATGATAAGATTAAGAAGGCAATTTTTCTTACACATCCTGACAAGACTGCTGATCTTAATGATTTACTGTTCATTTTTACCAGCAATTTTGGAATGTAGTTGGCAAAAATGTTCAGGCCTTGATTAAATCCTTTCTTGATCGGGGCTACCTTTTTAGACAGTTGAACTAGACACTCATCAACCTTATCCCTATGGGTGATAATCAGCTTTCTTTTGGAGACTTTAGACCAACAAGTCTTTGTAATGTAATTTATAACTTCAAAGACTATAGTTCGTAGGCTTCAATCCATTTTGAATGACTTGATTTCCCCTTGCCATAATGCATTTATCAAGGGCTGTCTGATTACTGATAATATTTTACTAGCCTCTGAATGCTTAGGATATATGCACAGATGTAGGAGTAAGAAGCGATTTGGGTAGCTTTGAAGATTGATTTTCATAAGACTTATGATTCTATCTCCTGGGTTTTTTTGTAGGCAGTGTTATCAGAAATGAATTTTCCTCCCCAGGGGATACAGATCATTATGCAATGTCTTTCAACAGTTTCATATAGAGTGCTTGTTAATGGTACTCCTGCAGAACTATAATCCCTACCGGAGGTCTAAGATAAGGGGACCCTCTATCCCCTTATATCCTCTGTGCCAATGTGCAGTCACTCATGTTGAATAGGGCTGAGGAAAATCATTATATTGAAGGAGGCAGACCCTGTCTAAATGCCCCAATTATTAACCATCTCATGTATGCGAATGATTTAGTTATCTTTGTTAAGACAACAGGTTTGGTTTTGAAAAAGTCAGGAATATTCTGTCTAATTTTGGTAATCTTTCTGGCTTGGTGGTGAACAGGAAGAAATCTTTAGTGACCTTTAGTCTTATCACTCCGAAGCAATTTAGAAAGTTTCTTGCAAGCACTTTAGGCTTAAATGTTAAACATAAATTTAGCAAGTATCTATGTACTTTTGGTGACACTGCTCAAGAAGCTAAAACATGTTATAAATAGAATTACAGAAAAGTTTCAGGGGCAGAAAAGTAAGGGTGTGTTTGGAAGTATTTTTGTTTTTAAAAATTATTTTTAAAAATAAACTTGAGATGTTTTTAAAAATTATTTTTAAAACAAAATTTTCAAAATTATTTTTAAAAACAATCCTATCAAACAAGTTTTTTTATTTTAAAAACAATCCATTATTTTCAAGAATAGAAAATTATTTTTAAAAATAATAATCAAACAAGCCCTGACTTGCTATCCTAGGCTAGTGGACTTTGTGTTATTTAGTTTTGCATAATCTTCCAATTTAGCAGATTGCTATGACTCCCTTCCCAAAGCTTGTGCTTCAAAAAATGGAAAGTACAGAAGATCATAGACATGTTGATCTCATGGCTTACGACCAAATTGCTAAACCAATTTCACAAGGAGGTTAGGCTTTCGTCATTTAGGTTATTTTAATCAAGCCTTATTAGCTAAACAATTTTGGAGGATCTTGTAATATCCTAACTCTCTTTTGTCTAGGGTGATAGTAGGCAATATGAAAATCTAAATGTCCAGAGATCTAACACTTTTAGGCATTGGGAAGGTATTGTCAAATCTTTAAATTTGATTACACCTAAACTTCATTTGCCGGTCGGATTTGGATCTTGTATAACTCCAAGAAGTAAGTTTTGGTGGAATCCAACTAAGGGTTATTGTTCAAACCCGGGTGGCTTATGACCTTTTCACTGTTTTTGAGTAATGAAAAAAAAAAACTTTTTTTAAAAGAAATTACAAAATTATTATATAAAAGCTTTAAATCTTTCATGAAACTTTCTGTTGCAATATTGCATACCCATATATGCTGCAACAAAGAATACAAAAATTTGTCCCATATATATATATACATATATTTTTGTAACCACATTAAAATTTCTCTCATTTGATTGATTATCAGAAAAAACAAAGGGGTAATATTCCAACCTTTCGAATCAGATTCATATCCAACCATAGCCAAAGGATTCTTCGTTATTGCCGTCATAAAACTGAGTAGTGAGAAAGAAGTAGGAAGTAAAAGCATGGACTTCAATTGCAGAAGAATCCTCTATGTCTATCCTTATCTTCTTCCTCTGCTTATTCTCATAGCATCATTATCATCCATTGAAGCTTCAGATTCTGACATCGTATCAAGGTTCCAGCAATACCTTCAAATCAACACTGCCCAACCTTCCCCACAGTACCATGAAGCTGCCGATTTTCTCATCTCTCAAGCCAAATCAATGTCTCTGGAATCTCAAATCATCGAATTTGTAGATGGCAAGCCATTGGTATTGCTCAAATGGCCTGGCACAAACCCTGACCTTCCTGCTATTCTTCTGTATTCGCACACCGATGTGGTTCCTGCTGAGCATCAGAAATGGACCTATCATCCCTTCAGTGCTCATATTGACCAAAAGGGTAACATTTATGCAAGAGGTTCTCAAGATATGAAGTGTGTTGGGATGCAATACCTTGAAGCCATTCGTAGCTTGAAGAATTCTGGGTTTCAACCCCTTCGCTCTATTTACTCGGCTTTTGCTCCTGACGAGGAAATTGGTGGTCATGATGGTGCAGAATTATTTTCTCAATCTGAGATTTTTGATAGTTTGAACGTGGGCGTAATTCTTGATGAAGGTGATCAAATATTAAGATTTATTATTTTAAATTATCTTAACGTTTCTTCAGCTGTAGTATCAGTAGATGATTATCGCTAAGTGGGTTCTTGATGAAGGTGACAAAATTTTGGGTAGTGACCTTTTTTTTAAAAAAAAAAAATTGTATTATGTTACAGTCACTTTAGCTGTAGTATAATTGATGATTATTAATAAATAAAGCTCTTCCTATCTTCTATTTGGACAACTTATGATCATCGTTTGTCAAATAATTATACAACAGTTTGACAATTTGAATGTGGTACTTAATGATAGTGGTTGTGTTCGGGGATTGATTTTTTTCCTAAATTAACTTATCTTATTGTCTCTGCTGCTCTAGGACGATTGGACGATCATTGTTAATGAAGCTTTACTTGCTTTCTCTTAGACAACTAATATTCTTATATGTCAAATGAATAACTTTTACTACAGGTCTGGCTTCTCCGGGTGAGAATTACAGGGCATTCTATGCTGAGAGAAGTCCATGGTGGCTGGTAATAAAGGCTACTGGGGCACCAGGACATGGGGCAAAGCTTTATGATTACACTGCCATGGAAAATCTGCTGAAGAGTATTGAAAGTGTAAGAAGGTTTCGTGCATCACAGTTTGATATGATCAAGGCAGGTTTGAAGGCCGAGGGCGAGGTTGTTTCGGTCAATATGGTCTTTTTAAAGGCTGGAACACCATCTCCAACAGTAAGTCAATTGAGCTTAGAGCTTCTTCAAGACAAACATGTGATCCTTGTATCATCACTGATTGAACTTGTGCACTGAGTAATGTATGGTTATTTTATAAATATACATTGTGAACATTCTATCTTTTCAGAAAGATGTATTCTGTTGTTCCTGGGAACTATCTAACTACAGATTGGCAACGGAAATTGCTAAACACATGTATCATGGATCCCATTCTTTTGACATGTAACTATAGGTCACTCTCAAAGAGTGGTTTTGCTCTTTGCTGGTAATTGATGTATACCTCTGGTTAGTGAAGTAATTGATTTGGCGTAACTCACATGCTAAAATGCCCCTCTATCATTGTATTTTTATTACAAATAATGATTCTGGTGGAGTCCTTAAAAACAGTTTCAAAATATACACTTGCAAGTGACTTGCGAGTTGAGAGATTTGACATGTGCTTACTCCAACTCCTGTAGTTGAGCGCCCTATGTTTGCCAGATGAATAGTACAGCTGATTTCGGATTAAGAACATTCAGAATATCATGGTTGGTCCATTGAATTATCCAAAATATCTCAACTCTAGTTTTGATCTGAGAGATGATTCCATCTTTGTTGTGCTGTACCCCAGGGTTTTGTTATGAATTTGCAGCCATCTGAAGCTGAAGCGGGGTTCGATATCAGGGTGCCACCAACTTTTGATCCGGAGTCATTGGAGAAACGCATTGCTGAAGAATGGGCACCTGTTTCACGTAATATGACATTCACTGTAAGTAACTAATTATACATTTGTTTATATCCTCACTTATGGCTATTCAGATTTAGAACAATAAAATGTACAGCAACTAAGCTGTGGTCATGATAATAGACAGCCATAAATGTGCGTGGTCTATAAGAATGTAATAAAATTTTGGAAAGAATTGATAAACTGAAATAATTATACCTTTTGAGCTTATAAATATATCAAAAAGTGAAATGGCATGCATGAGAGTGGTTTTATTTTACGATAAAGTTTGTATGCTTCTTCACTTAGCCCCTCTTCTTCACCAATGACTGATTGGATTTCCTTACTGCTTTGGTTGGTTAAGTTAATTACTATGTTTTTATATTTCTATCTTCTGTCCACTATAAGTCATGCTTAGGAAGCTCTGCTGTGTCTGTTGGGTCAATTTAAATCAGGATTGCTTGTGGCTTCTTACTGGTGCCTTTTTGTGTGTTTAGGATGCCAGCATTGACTGTAATCACTGAAT
Source organism: Saraca asoca (assembly GCA_026873985.1). NCBI lineage: Eukaryota > Viridiplantae > Streptophyta > Magnoliopsida > Fabales > Fabaceae > Saraca > Saraca asoca. The sequence continues at coordinate 5,914 of JANHAO010027977.1, forward strand.
AGTTTGTTTGTTGACAGCCGTTAAACGTATGAGTTTAAGATAGAAACACATGGTAAAACTACAAATGTAATAATCTTTTACAGGAGTTTCTTAAACTTGATTTGTTTAGTTTAATTTAAAATGCCATTTTCTAGAAAAAGGAATATAGTGGGATTTTCTTTTGCTTTTCTCTTTTTGGTTTTTTTTTTCTTGGGCACAGGGGGAAGGGGGGTTGATTTGGAGCGCATAACTGAGGTGAAAAGAAAATGCAAGAAAATGGAATAGTGGGATAGAAAAATGTGATTTGAAATTTAACATCACATATTTGTTCTACTTTTTCAAACATCATAATAATTATTGGAAAGGATCGGAGGAAAAGTTTTGGAATGAACTAACTTTAGCAATGATTAAAAACTACCATCAGTTTTTGCTATGTATAGATAGTCATTTTTCATCATCTTTACATCAGTACGCAAAATTCATTGATTACTTGACGAACTTAAAAGTTTGCAGGATTGTCTCTCCCACACTTCCTCTCCTTTCTCTTTTTTCTTGTTTAAGAACTGAGCCAGATCCTCTAATTATCTTTTAGCTTGGGCAGTTCAAACAGAAGGAACCACTGCATGATAAGTATGGGAAACCAATCCTCACAAAGACTGACAGTTCCAACCCCTGGTGGACCCTGTTAGAAGATGCTATCCAGAAGGCTGGTGGGAAACTTGGTAAGCCCGAAATATTTCCTGCTGCCACAGATGCCCGCTACTTCCGCAGAAGAGGATTGCCAGCAATTGGATTCTCGCCAATGGCAAACACCCCTATTCTACTTCATGACCACAACGAGGTAATTCTTTTTAATTTTACTACAGTGCATATGTATTTGTTTGAAGCAATTGTCTAGTACAATCATATATTTAATTTTTTATATATAATTGAGGTTTGCATCAAGCCCTACATAACAGAGACTATCTTGGAAGAAGCATCGCATTAGTGCTGTCTTGGCTTAAAGCAATGCAGTTTGGATCCTCTACCAGGCTGCAGTTGTTTTGGGTTACATTTCCTTTTGAGAAAAATGTTGAGATCCCCATTCAACTTTAGGGACTAATACCCAGAACTTTAGATTTGTTGAAAGTTACACCCATAGCTATACAGAATTTTCAAATAGCACCCCACATTAACTTCCCGTTACTAAGTCCATGGCCATGCAAGAGTCACATTATAGTTTCACACATGGGTCCATTTGATTGGTTCTGGAGATATTGGAAACAGATTTTCCTCGTCAGCCTACCTAGTTATATCTCAGCAAGCTTTAAAACCATTTAACTCACATGTCAACTTGTTGGCAGACTGAGTTTTAACCTCAGCTGAGCAACTCCATTTTTCCTTGCCCTTTTTCTGCTTCCATTGGAAAGTTGCCCTAGTGGAAGACGTGAATCCCACTTCAAGATATCCCTTACAGAGGCCTTGTCTTTATCAGTTCAGCAATTCTTCCCAAAGTCAAATGTTAATTCTTTTGGGACCTAGTTCTGGCCATTGTCTTGGACCGCTATGAGATCTCAAATTGGGCTTGAAAGACTGAGAATTTTCAATGTAATTTGGGAAACGACTTAAACCACAAAAAAAAAAAAATTGAAATAAAATAAATAGTTATGTGGTGTGGGTTAGATTTAAAGTTTAAACTAACAAAGTAGTACATTAATCACTGAGTGAGTAACCCAAAAGAAAAGGGATTAAAGGGAGTTACCCCAAAATTTTTCCACTCCGACTGGAAACTGAGTTTGGAAGATAGAAATCCAGGGAGCCCATCCATTCTTCTATTCTCCAGGTGCTACATTTTCTTGGACTTGGGTGTTACATAATCAGAAAAAGTATCTCTTTCAATTTCTATGAATGGTGCTTGTTGAATCAACACCTTTTCTTACAAACTTTCTATTATCCTATTGGTGTGAATCTGAATCACTTTTATTCAATATCTCATTGTATCACGAATTGACTGTTGGGTGGGTTATAAACGAACTTGCTTTGGATTTTTTTTTTTTTTTTTCCTAGCCAGTGCCTGCACTCCTTCTTTTTCTTTTCTCTTTTGGGGTTTGGAAAGATCTTGCAATCCTCTTTCAGTGTTGCAGGAATTGTCAATGGTGAGAGGGGATTGAATAGGATTTGACTATGGAGTTGCATCTTCATCTCACGGGGAAACAGAGTTTCTTGCTAGATGTAATGCACGTGTGCATAGCCAATTGAATGGATCCATGTGGAAAACAAAAAACACATATTTCTCACGTGGCCAATTAGTCCCTACAACAATATGCAAGTCAGGTGCTTTTTGAAAGTTCTGATATACGGGTTTAAATAGCAAAATTTAAAGGTCTGGGTCCTAAATCTGAACGCGCACAACACCTTGAAATTTGTCCAATTTCATTTCAATATATAGGCTAAAGCTACTATTTTGCAAGACTCAGTGTGGCTTTAGCCTCATCTTTTTTATCACATATACAGTCTGGGGATTACTTTCCAGGGCAAAGATAAGTAGCATACCACTAACGTGAGGGAGTTATATGATATATCACTGCCTGCCAGTGTCATATATTTTCTGAGATATGCTTTATAGGGTTGTTGAAATCAAATTTTATCCTAGCTGAAAACTAGTTTCTTGCACACATCTCTCTGTCTGAATTTACAATTTTCGATCTTTGACTTGCATCGGTCCTCCTTGTTGCAGTTTCTGAACCAGGATGAGTACTTGAAAGGAATTAAAGTCTATGAGTCAATAATTAAGTCTTATGCATCCTTTGTCGGAAGTGATAAAGGATCTAGAGATGAGTTATGAACTAAGTTCTCAAGTCAAGTCAATAATTAGGGCTTACGCTTCCATTGCCGATCATGGAGAGACAAGATCCAGAGGTGATTTAGGAACAAGTCTTCTTCAGATGCCTGCAATTGGTCTTGCTGCACTGTACTATTTTTTGTGTCTGAGTAGTTTTTGATATGTAATATTAAGGAGGGTTGGGTTACAAACTCTGCCAGAGAGATCTCAACAGTTGCCTGAATACTTTCACAAATAAATTCTGTGGATGAAATTGCTGTGGCTTATGGATCTCTTTCTGTTTTTTTATTTTGGTTGATGTCCCATTGTTTCCAAATTGCACAAATAAATTAACAGAACTTGGTATGGGGAAAGGTTGGCTGAACATTTGGGGACTCAAGCACACAAATCTAATGGTTTGTTTGAGAGTAAAAAAAATTGAATGAGAAAGAAAGAAAATTGAGGCTTATTTCTTCATTTCAAATTTTTTTAAATAATGTTTTTTCTCTTCCATTTTCCTCTGTACTTCTAGATATATTGATTCTAAAAAAATTCCTGTATAGATTGTGTCTATATAAATTGTATAAATTAATCATCGAATTATTATAATAAAATAAAAAAAATAGAAAAGAGGAAGTTAATTAATGACAATTTTCTTGATAATTCCACAGTCTATATAAGAAATTTTTATCGGTTTAACCCACTTTGCACAATGTGTCAAGGCCTAACTAAGTGAGGCACATGCATGATATTTATTACCTTGGGTTTATGCTTATTTATTTCTTTATTTTCTCGAAACAAAAGACAATTAGACAAAGTTTAGTGAGGCACGTGCATGTTTTGGAATAATATTTCTATTTTTTCACAAATCTCATTATAGAGAAATACACTAACTTTGGCCGGTAGAATAGGAATGCTGATTTTTGTTTTTTAAAATGATGTTTTTACACCTTTATCTTTTTATATTTTTTAAAATTATTTTTATGATGATAAATGATAAAATAATGTCAATTTTTCAATATTATTACTATAAAATATTTTGATAATTTTATTTTTAATAATAAATTTAAAATAAGATATTTTGTATTATTTATAAAATAAAAATCGATAAATTAGAGTTTATTATGCTCTACTTATAAAAATGTTTTGTTAATTATATAATAGAATTGAAATGATATTTTTTATTATTTAAGTTGAATAGATTTTTTTATAAGAATATTATTGTTATTAACTATTTTTTTCATTATTTGACTCTATCAAACATAAAATAGAATGGAATGATCATTCCAATCCTAAGTATATCAAACAAAATTATAAAATGATCCTTTAATTATATTTTATTCTATTTAATTTTCATTCCATCCAATTAAATAACCATAAAAGATTAATTGGTTAAACTAAATGTATGATTTTTTTTTTGAAGGAAGGACAAATATGTATGAATTTTTTATAAAAAATTCATCTTTGAGAAAATAATTTTTTTTTATTTACATCTTTTATTGATAAAATTTAAAAAATTTGCATCATTATCACACATAAAGTTCATACAAAAATTGCTAGTTTTTTAGTAGTTAAAAAATTTACTTAAAAAAAAAATTTCCCATAAACTTACAAGATGCTTCAAATATATAAAGAAGCAAAAAGCTTAAATGATGTTCACATGAAAAATAGGAAATACATTATCTTCCCTTTGATAATTATTACTAGAAGGCGAATTGCAAAGTGGTAGATTTTGAATTGTACAAAAAACAATATTATTATCATCACAAACTTTTCAACTCCTCAAGGTAAAAGACACAATACAAAAGGGAAATTAATTAATTAAACTAAATTAGTCATTCACGAGCAACTACAATGACTTGTTTGCCAACATTGCGGCCAGTGAAAATTCCTTCTAATACAGCAAGTGTTGGAAATATTGTAAGAAATGGTCCGACCAAATGAGGCCCTTTGGACGCCCGAAACGGCGTCGTTTTGGGCTGTCCACTAAAGCCCCAAAACGACGTCGTTTCGTCCAGGGCAATTAAA
>JANHAO010027978.1:0-10711 GCA_026873985.1 Saraca asoca
TAGGAATATCCAAGAAGATTCCTTCTACTAGGTGAATGGGAGTTTATGCTTTGATTGGCTTCCTCTTATTAGAAATTATATATATGTATGTAATTTGAAAATTTTTATCAAGGTTTTCTATGTGTTAGAATATAGAAAAAGTTCAGGATATGTAATGAATAGGAAAAGATAAGCAAAATATCCAAGAGATATCTTTAGATTCCTCATTTAATGGCTTGTCTCATCTTCACTAAATGAAGTGGGTGAAGTGCCTTAATGTATTTAAGAGAAAGATAAATAAAACATGTTCAAAAAAAGAATTCAAGGTTTTAATAAAAATCTACCTTTTAGATATCAAATGGTAAGCCTCATTTAAAGTGTACTTTTCCTTTATAAATGCAAGTGGTAAGTTGGCTTATTTCTAGAATAAGCTAAAAAAAAAATCTAACTTCTTTCTTCCTTTCTTTCTTCTAGTTGGTGTAGACTAGGGAGTAAGGGAATATTTGTTCTCTTGTCTCTTTATTTGTAGTAAAGCTTAATAGGTTAATGAAAAGGCAGTAGGTAAAAATGTATGGACTCTCAAGTACACTAAGTATTTATTTGGTGTCACTCTCCTCAAAGTATTTCCTATGCTAAAATTTTCTATACACATTTTAAATTTCATTAACTTACTTATTTTCTTTCTACGCACTTTCTAGCTTATGCACTAGGAAAGTACAAGTATTTTATTTTTTTCTGATTTTATTTGGTTAAATAAAAAGAATGAAATGTTCCATTCCTAAATATATTGTTATTATATCACAATTTTCCAAAATCTCTCTTACTTGTCATGTGGTTTTCCAAAGAAGGATCATACTTATTTAATTCTCTCTATTTTGACTTGCCTTTCATTTTACCTCTAGAATGGACCATTTTACCCCTTTTCTTCTCTCAAAAGGCCATTGGCCTCTATCTAAGGAGAGTGTGTCATGGTTTGGGCTCCTTATAAGGCCCAAACGTGCACCCTTGTCCCTTTAAAGATAAAGCCCCTCATTTGGGCCTTCTTTATAGAGACCTAGTCATAAGATTTATTATTTTGGGTTTTAATTTCTAATTCTAAGTCCAATCTTTTCTTTAGTTGGTTTTAGTTTCTAAACACTCATAATGGGCTTCACTTATTTGTTTAAATACTTTATGGATCAGTTCTTAAATCTTTGGGCTTGCTTCTTCAAACTTCAAAGTCCATTTACCATGGACTAGATTTTCATATTTTGTTATTCCTAGAAATACTAAAATTCTAATTTCCCTTGAATTTTCATTTTTCTAAACCTTACCACTTATAATAACGAGATAATAATTAGTTCCTATATCTATGCTCATGGATGTCACAAGCTTTCAATGGACCAAATTAACATTAGAAATAATAACATAGTATTATTGCCTAGGCTATTTTTCTATTAGGCACCAATCTCAAGGCAATAATAATTGAAGTCCATGATATCCAAGATCTTATTTGAGTTTTGTTTAAAGAAATAAGTTTTATTTAAAATTTATATAAGTGAGATGTACATGATAGTACATATAGCCTAACTAATCAAGCTCAACCGGTCAGGTAGTTGGAATCCCCTATAAAATTCAAATTGCTCATAATGCTTGATCCAGTATCACTATAGCTCAAAAGGAGGAACGAACAAGTGATGAATAAAATTAGTAAACCAATTTTATGTGTACATGTCGCATACACTAGAGCCTTACAAGTATCAAATGGCTATCATGTTGGCCAACACAGTTGCCAAGCCAAATAGAGACAATTATTCTGTTAGCTGAGACTTGACAAGACTACCTTACCCCTCCATGTTATATAAATAGGCTGGGGTATGATCACTATGACCAAATTTTGAACACTTTAGTCTTTCATATTTAGAATGTACACTGAATTAAGCATCAAAGGGGTCTTAGTGATCTCCACCACCTAGACTTTCATGCAAGAAGATCTGGCCACCTTACTCCACCCCAAAGTTTGAATGTTCATCAAGGCCAGGCTGCTCAAGTTGTCTATTAGGCCATTAGACTTATGAGCAAGTTTATCCATCACCCTTCACCATTCATTATTTTATGTTCCTCTAATTTATGAGATTTTAGAGGATTTTTTAAACATCCATTGTCGTCCCTTCCTTATCCTCCATTCTCACTTATTGTCTTCCCTTCCCCTCTTAACATGCAAACATACAAGTTAATCTTATTAGTTCTTGTAGATCAAATAAACATATATGTTTTTAGCAATAGAATGAAAGAAAATTGCTTCAAGTCATGTGTTGATGGTAAAATCTAGTTCAGTAGACTCAGATTTTAGTCAACACCCAGATTGTGAGTAGTAAGTGTGTGAATGGGGAGTAAGAAGAATGAAAGAGGAGAAGAACGGACAATAAAAGTATTTTTATCATAGTTTGGCTAAAGTCAGATCGGCCCCTACGTTCATATTGATTGTATTTGCCTTTAGGCGGTGGTTTCATTATTCAGATTGGCAGAGTTACAGTATACAAGCCTCTCTTACTATTTTGATAGAGCTTCTACCTCTCTTTCAAAAGTCCCCTTACAATGGTCTCCCTCCTGATATTTATAGAGGCTGGGAGGTTACAAATATAAATTAATAGGCTGTAAATATGTTACATCAAATAATAAATATATAGGATAATATAGGCTCCTACAAGTCAGCTTAGACAGGTTACTTTTTGCATGTGGGCCCCTCTAGCCGCTGCTAGCAGAAGGGCTTTATGGATTGTCTATGAGTCTATGTGTTTTTTATTTAACCTTAATAGGCATATGGTCGAGAAAGATAGTACATTCTATGAGCTTGAGCTCCCATTTTGGGGTCGCTACTAGCCAAAGGTCAACATTCTCAAGCTTGTGCTTGGCAATAGGGGTTCGCATAGGATGAGTTATTAGTCGTGTGAGATGGGGCTTATCTTTAATGAGCCTGGACTTCTATCTTGGCCTTGTTAGTGAGCTGGGGTTTCCACCTAAAACTTACTTGTCCCGAGCTTATGGCTAGCGAATCGGTGCCCTTTCTGAGCGACCTTAGCTCTTCGAGTGATCTGGGCCTTTCTTTGCTGGACTTGTCTTCTATTGGGCCTTCGCCACCCCATTCGACCAATTCTGGAAATCACCTATAACATTAGCTCCTAACTCTCAGTTCGCTTTGTAGACTGGGAGTTGTAGCTTATGGGCTAAAGCTGGGGAGTGCGACGTTGTCGTTCAAAATTTTTACTTTATCTTTTAGTCTACTTCCATCATCATTATCGCATTTAATGCACACTTTTTCCTAAGACTACTGATTTGGTGAAGGCTGAAGCTGGGAACTTTTTGGAGCAGTCAAATTTTAGGCAATCGATTAGTTTTTTGAATCTAATAGTTGGACGACAGAGGGTATAAAAGATAAGACAAGGCATTCATCCCCTTCACATTCTTGGAGACTGACATATTTCCTTTCGAACAACAGTTGTCAATCTCATTTCCCTGCTCCATCGATTGTACCTTCGCTGCTGTAATAAATTAATCGTTCTAATCAGAACCTCTTTCATCTTTAATCATTTCAGGATTTGATTCGCTCTTTTATCATAGTAAGTCTTCCTTGGACTCTTGCTTTCAGAGCTTATTTTGCAAGTTTATGGTATTATCCAATCCGATAATGATTGTTTGTCATTGGGCATTTTGCCTGCTAGTTTGCAGTCTGTAGATTACTAGGTTAAACTTTCTAGCTCTTTAAGGACTTAATAGTCGGGTGGGCTTTATTAGCTGAACCTTTTTATGTTTTTGATAGTTTAAGCATCTGTTCTGGTGGCTCGAGGTGTTCATGTTTTGCTGCATAGGAGGATTTTAGTTAGAACAGTTGTTTCAGGGATGGTACGCCATCAATGACCTAACCATTACTTTTTTCTTCTTTATTTTGTATAGATGGTAGCTTATAAACACCGAGGCCACCGGGTAGGAAGTGATGATAAGCGTAATTCTTCAGATCGTAATGGGGAGCCAATGTATACTTTAGCCAAAATGACTTCTAGAAGTGGAAAAGTCATTGAACGGCCTGTTTCTCGACCTAACCCTAGTGAGAGGTAGTAAGTCACTAAGGGTTCTTCGGATCGCTTAGTGTTTAAGCACTATTCTTTGACAGTCAAACTTCACGAGCTCGATGGCATAATAGAAAGTTACCGTATTCCCAAAGGTTGCTGCCTCATGACTCCCTCTCCTGAGGACTATGCGGCTCATCCACCCTGAGGATTTGTTACAATTAGCCCTCATCATCTTGATGCTGGGGTCAGATTCCCTGTTCACCCATTCATCATTAGTTTGTTGAATAAATTGAATCTCTTCTTCCCAGTTGCCCCCAAATTCCTATTCCCAACTTGCTTCCCTGGCACTTATGTACCTGAGAAGTAACCTTCCCCCACCATCCGCGAGGGTCTTATGCCATCTCTTTAGCATTAGGACTACGGGCTCCCTAGAAAGAATTATTATCTCTCAGCTCAAAATTCTGACTTTAAGAGGGTTTTGCCCTAGAGGGACGCCAAGGGTAAATCAAATGTTAGGGAATACAAGAATTATTGGTTTTATATTTCTTGCCCATCTTTATGCCCTATCTGTAATTTCAAATTTGTTCTGACACCTGGTAAGCAAGCCACAATCACATGAACTATTGTGATTTCATATTTTGTTTCTAACACTTTGCTTTATTTTTGTAGTCGAGGTCGGCAAGGTAAAGCTAACGCTTGAGATCGAGGAGGCTGAGGTGTTACACCAATTCACTACTCTCAGCAATCTGAAGAATGATTTCAAATTTGATGACAACCTCCTTCGATCTTGTGGGCTAGCTTCAGCACTAAGCGCTGAGCTTACTAAGGAGATTGGAGCTCATCTAGTAAAAGAAATTGGCCCAGCTAGCTTTGAAGATTACGAAGGGCTAGTGAAGCTACTTCTTCAAAGTCCACCTTCTGATGATTCCAAAGAGCTTAAGGTCACTGAGACCTTGCCAGGTTTCGATGTTATGGCAACCCCCACTGTTTCAAACCAGACTACTCTTGTTGTGATTGTGATGCCCCTCCCGAAGTTAGCTCTTACCTTTCATTATGAGGCGATCGAGGTGGTTGAGGTTGTGACCTCATCTGAGCCCCCTGCCAAGAAACGGAGAGTAACCAAGGGGAAAAAGGTTACAAATTCTTCAAAGCGAGTGGCTCACAACGATGTAGCAAAGGAGCGTCAGCCAAGTCTTGGTCCTGGCACTTAAGGGTATTTTAACTTTGTCTAAGAGAATGTGTTGGACATTTTGAGGTCTCACACTAGCCCCCAAGCATTAGAGATAGAGATTTCAAGTGGAGGGTTGACGCATTACACCACACGTGAAGTCTTGTCGGTAAGTTATGTTTTTTTTCATCCTGGCCACTTTTACTCTTTTGAGGTCTAACTTGATCCACTTGACCTTCCAGGGTCTGCTAGGAGTAGTAAAAATGGGGGAGATACTCCAGGCCTATGAAGAGAAAAATGCTAGGCTCATGGAAGACTTGGCTACTACAACTGGCAAGGCACTGGAGATAGAGAGCAAAGCAAAGAAGGCCGAGGCCGCTCAGAAAGAAGCCGAGGAGGCTCGAGCTCGCAAGGTGGAAAATCGTGAAGCTGTCACACTAGAGCTCAACAAAGCTATTAAGGAGCTATCTAGAATGAAGGGTGACTAGGACATAGCACTCCGGGGTTTTGATTCATTGATGCAAAAATTCGAAGTCGCTGCATGACGAGTAGAAGTTACCAGGGAGGAACTTGAAGCAACCAAGAGAGAGGTTGCTTTAAAATAAGAAAAGGTTGACCAAGTCAAGGTTGAGACTACTGAGCTGATTGCAAAGGCAACAGAGAATGTAGAGTCTAAAACTTTATCTTCTTTTCTATACACCTTGTGAAAGCATCATCCAAGCATAAACCTTTCTTTCTTTAGGCAGGATGCCTTTGAAGCAATTGAGGGCTTCAAAAAGAAGGTTGCTAGAGCCAAGTCTTCCCACAAAGATACAACGTCCACAAGCCAAGGTCCTCCTATTGAAGGTGCCCTTAGCGAAGAAATCAGTCCACAAGTCACGTAGGCCCTAGATAATCAAATGAGGGATAACCCGCTAGCCCCAAGCATCAAGCCTTCCTCCGATCAGAACCCTGCTTCCAAGGCTTAGTCTTCTTGGAAATTAATTTTGTAATTTTATATTTCATTTTTTGAGTCTTGCATTTGACTTTGCAGTTGATTCTGGACTGTGTGGATTCGACTCATAGCAAGAGGCATTAGATAGCTCTATTTTTCTTTGCTTTTCCATGCATACCATGTCGGATGTTTTTTTTTAGAAATTATGTGAATTATCATGAATAGTTTCCTACAAAATCACAGCTTAACAAGCATTGGATAAAATGAATGTTAGATAGGTCAATCGACCTTAATTAATGATAGGAAAAACACAAAAATAAAGTGGAGTCAATAAGTCATGACTTAACAGGATATGCACCATATTAAATGACCAATCAGCCACATTGACCCATCTCAGATAATAGATTTTGTCAAAAGAATCCCTATTTTGACCTCTAGTTTGAGCACCGACGTGCTTTAATTAGCCATAAGACTTAATGTCAAGTGTTTGAATGTAAAGGCTGGTGCGGGATCAAGTACTTGAATAGGTCATATAAGAGCTATGAATAACAAGTCATATGAGAGCTACGATTTTAGCTGGAAAACTAACAATTGCACCAGAATAAGCTCCGGCGGCCTCAGCTTGGAAGTTGGCAATTGTTTTCATGCATATGGTGGCCCAATGCCAGAATGAGGATCATTTTATGCCCAAATGATTGGCGATCTTATGCCACATTAGGGGCGATCATATACCCGAATGGCTGGCACTCTTGTGCCAAATTGGGGGCAATCTTGTGCCTAGATGGTTAGCAATTTTGTGCCAGATTGAGGGTAATCTTGTGCCCGATAGTCCAAGCTTGAGGGTCTCAGCCCCATTCTCATTTAGGTAAAAGAGATGTCACTCCTTGTTATGCAAACTTCAGAAAGAATAACATTATAAGATCATCAATTTTGAGTTTGAGCTTGGATCTCCTGAAAATTCATTCAGAAATTCTTTATTATCAGGATTCAAAAACAAATTTGGGATGTTTTTTATTTACATTTAAGCAATACATATCAAAGAAAGAAAAAAGAGGAAAATTTAAAGGCACTAGAGCCATTATTATTGTGGCTACTGGGATCATTGTTCAGAAAATTACGGCACATAGTCTCACAAACAGCCTCTCTTAATGAGGTCCTCGATGGCATCCTTAAGTGCCCAACACTTTGAACTATTGTGCCCGACCTTGTCATGGTAGGCACAAAAATGATTTCTGTTGCATCTGTGCTTGTTATGAGTTTTTAAGGGTGGGGGTCTCCCAAAATTTTCTTTATCTTTTTCGGCTACAAAAATATGCTCTTGAGTGTCTGACAAAGCACTATAGCTGTCATGGCGACCTTGGTACTAAGGTCACTTGCTTTTGAACCTCTTCACCAGCTGGTTGCCAAAACTATCCTGAGCATTTCTTCCTTCGCCCCTCTGATCAAAGTTGTTCACATTGTCCTCGTATCTGGACCCTTGTGGACCAAAGGCTTCTTCCTACTTAATTTCCTTGGTAGCTTACTCATAAAATTCAATGAGGTCCTTCACCGAGGACTTGTAAAGCTTTCTATCCTTGCGTAACCCCACAAAGATTGCCATGAGCATGCTTTCATCTAATAAGCTCTCCACGATGTCAATCTCATGCCTAAATCAGGCGACATAGTCTTTTAGTGATTCATCATCTCGCTGGAAGATCATTGCAAGATGACAAGGCAGTGCGAACTGCCTTTTCAATGCTCTGTACTGGTTGATGAATCTTTCCCAACTGCTAACGTTATGTGTCAAAAGATTCTTAAACCAGGTCTAAGGAATATCCCCTAGTGTAGCTGGGAAGACACGACACTTAACTAGAGGGCTGGTTGTTCTGAGATCCATTTGGATATTGAATACATCTACATGGTGATAGAGGTCACTATCCCCATTGTATTGTGAGATTGTTGGGACCTTGAGCTTGTGAGGGAGAGGTTGCTTCTCTATCTCATTGGTAAATGGAGTCCTTTCTTCATAACAATCTCGACTATCCTGAGCTTGAGGGCATTCTTCCAATTGCTTTACACTCTGGAGGAGTTCTTCGACCATCGGGTCATGTGTTTTGGATCACCAACTAGAAGATTGCTGGCTCCTATCTCTCTCCTAATCATGGGAATGGCAACTTAGGTTATGTCCCTGGTTAGACCTATCTAAGCCTTTCGGATGATACAAGTTCTCAGGTCACTGACTACCATGGCTTTTATGAACTTGGCAAGCCTTTGACCTTTCCTATGAGCGAGAGGGGTGAGCTGTATTAACGCACTAGCCCCTTTCAGGTGCTACAACCTGAACTTGCTTTTGTGCTCCTTGAGCTCCTGTCTGTGCTAGCGCTCTAACCTCTTCAACTAATTCTTTCATGGTGTTCTTGAGTGCCTCCTAATGTTGATGCCACACTTGAATTTTGTTAGCCTCAAAAGTAACAGGCTGGTGAGAAGTTGATGGCGCCACATCATTGACAATGCTCGTGGTGAGGGCAGTAAATACGCCTACAGCCAGGAAGACTGAGCCCCCCGGTGGTAACATTTGCTGCTCCACATGACTTCCAGATTGGCCCGTGGCCACACCAATGCTCCTGGTATTTCTTCTTCTTGCCATTATGGCTACTTAGCAAATCACAAAAATAGAAAGAAAATAGGTCAGAGGTTCGAGGCCCTCCTTCTAGCGCCAAAATGTTGACTGTAAAATCTAGTTTAGTAGACTCATATTTTAGTCAACACCCAGATTGTGAGTAGCAAGCATGTGAATAGGGAGTAAAGAGAATGAAGGAGGAGAAAAATGGACACCATAAGCATTTTTATCATGGTTCGGCTAAAGCCAGATTAGCCCCCTACGTGCACGTTGATTGTATTTGCCTTTAGTAGGTGGTTTCACTATTCAAATTGGCAGAGTTATAGTATACAAGCCTCTCTCACTATTTTGATAGAGCTTCCACCTTTCTTCTAGAAGTGCCCTTACAATGGTCTCTTTCCTCATATTTATAGAGGCTAGAAGGTTACAAATATAAATTAACAGGCTATAAATATGTTATATCAAATAACAAATGTATAGGACAATATAGGCTCCTACAAGTCGGCTTAAACAGGTTACTTTCTATAAGTGGGCCCCTCTGGCTGCTACCGACAAAAGGGCTTTATGGGCTATAAGTCTATGTGTTTCTTATTTGACCTTAACAGGCATACGGCCAGGAAAGAAGGTACATTCTGTGAGCTCAAGCTCCTATTTTGGGGTCGCTACTGGCCAGAGGGTGGGGTTCTCAAGCTTGTGCTTGGCAATGGGGGTTCACACAGGATAAGCTATTAATCATGTGGGCTGGGACTTATCTTCAGTGAGCTTGGACTTCTGTCTCAGCTTTGTTAGCGAGCTAGGGTTTCCACCCAGAACTTTTCGTGTCCCAAGCTCGCGGCTAGCGAACTGGTGCCTCCTCTGCGTGACCTTAGATCTTTGAGTGATCCGGGCCTTTCTTGGCTGGACTTGTCTTCTATTGGGCCTTCGCGAGCCCATTCAACCAATACTAGAAATCACTTATAACATCATGTAAATTTCTCTATTATCCTTATTCTGTCGATCCAATAAACATGCCCATCGAGTATTGACAACAAGATGCAATATCTTTCTATCCCTCTCACTATTTTAAGACAAAATTATTACATATCATCTAGTAAGAAAAGAAGAAAATGAAGATGAAATCAACAAAGTAAAAAGTGTAATATTTTTTTTTTATAGTAGGAGTGTGAAAAGCTATATATATAAGTCTATTATAGCATATTTATAATTTTTCAGCAACTATACTTTTGGTTGTGATAGACAATCCTTTATTTCATTTGAAGTGAAGATCGTGTCGAATCATTCAATAAAAAATAATGCCTAGCTTCAATAGAATCGCTTAACATCAACAGAGTTACCTGGATTTGATAGAGTCAATCGAAAGAATTAATCTTGGGCTAACTTGTATTTGAGCCAACATAACAAAGCTTCCAATAAGCATATAGTTTTTAGTCAGTTATTTAGTGACAAGGCCAATTGGTTAGTTTTTGGAAATTATTTCCTTTACTAATCAAAATGGGACATGAACCACTTCAAGATAGTTTTTAGCAGTTATTTTGATAATCTATCTAGGTGACACATGTTAACCTATGTGGCTTTAGGGTACTTATTTCTTATTTCAAAATTTTTTATGGCATTATAACTTGAACATGACTTAGTTTTTTAGATATCATCAACGTATCTTAGCATTTCAATACATCCAGAAAAAAACACACTCTGTATTCTTAGCACTTTGCTAACCCATAACACTTTACTGCTCAACACTTTGTTGATGTAGTTTTAGGATTAGGATTTTAGTCATTCCCTTGTGGAATCCGTAGCACGTTGTTTCTATCATAGCTTTAGGATTTTTAGATACTTTTCCTCATGGAAACCCTAGCACATCTCATGCATCTTTATTGTAGTTTAGTTATTTTTGCTACTAATGTTGTAGTTTTAGGATTTTAGAAACATTTGTAATTCCCTAGTGGAAACCTCAGTACATCTTGTGCACTTTAGGAGTATTT
>JANHAO010027979.1:0-10711 GCA_026873985.1 Saraca asoca
CAACAACTTGTGTAGTAGTAGACACACCCTTGGTAAGAATTATATTTACTATTCACGATAAGCCTTCTATTGCAAGTACCTCAAACAGGTCATATGAGCACTACCTGTTGGAAGCAAAACACATCATGTTTACTGGACATAGTGAATTCAAAGGTCCCACTAAGAAAGCAAGGATGACCTCAGACAATATCACCTTTACAGATGAAGACGCACATGGAGCACATTCCCCCCATAATGACGCATTGGTTATTTGAGCTAGAATTGGTGATACTGGGTTTATTAAGGATTATGATCGATATAGGTAGCTTGATGAATGTAATGTACAAGAGATATTTTGAACAAATAAGTCTGAGCATAGGTCAATTGGAGCCTTCTTTAAAGCCTCTTTATGGATTCACTAGAGACGTAATAGTACTGATAGGGCAAATTAGGCTTCCTATTACTCTTGGAGATTTTGGGTGCCAAGCAACCATCCTGGTAGATTTTGTAATCATCAACTATCCTTCAGCATATAATGTAGTGTTAGGATGACCTGTAATCAATGACCTGAAAATGGTCATGTGTACTAGGACACTTACCATTAGATTCCTGACCTCCAATGAAGTTGGATGTGTGCATGGTGACTAGCACATAACCCTATGCTGCTATGAGGATGAAGTCAAACTAGGGATAATGAGGAAGAAGGTTTATATGATTTCTGGTGGAGAGCCTCAAGCTTGGAGTGCTACATATCTCCACCCATATTACCAATGAACTTGAGTTTGCTTATCTAACCCTATAATATTGTTTTTAAATTTTTATGAATAATTACTGATTCCTAAATGAATTTTCAAACAAAATATCAGAAGCGAGTTACTGCCCTTCTAATCTAAAAGCAAGCACTCACCCTTTACTCTAAAAATGGCATTCAACTTGATGTACTTATAGAGCCTTGGCACCATATGTGACCAACTATTCCACACTACATATGACCTACTTTTTAGCACCACATGCAACCTACTATTAAGCACTGCATGTGACCTACTCCTCGACACCGTATGCGACCAACAATTCGGCACTACATATGACTTACTTTTTTCGTATGACATGTAACCTACTATTTAGCACAGCATATGAACTACTCATAGCCAACTGAGGCTTATAGCTAGCTGAGGCACATTGGTGCTTAATTTATTGCTAACTAAGGCTTATAGCCAATTGAGGCACATCGGTGTTCAATTTATTGCTAGCTGAGCCTCATAGCTAGCTAAGGCACATCAGTCCTCAATTCATTGCCAGCTGAGGGTTATAGCTAGTTAAGGCATATCGATGTTCAATTCATTGCCAATTGAGGCACACTGCCAACTGAGGCTCATTGATGGTCAAAAGACCACCAATTGAAGTGCATCCATGTGATCTACTGGCCATTTGACCTAATAGATATACATTGCTGGAAGCTAAAAAGCATTAATGTGACTACTTAGGCATTTAACTTGATTAATATTGAGCTATGATCTGCACGGGGTCTATTCATGTTATCATCATTCAATACGACATACTTGAAAAGCATAGTAATAATAATAAAATTCATTAAAGACCTCACTCAATGAGGAGAATATCCATATAAAGGTTCAAAATATATATACCTACAACTGCCATGGCCTACGAGAAAGACTGGCCCCCAGAATCTATGCCTTGGGTAGAAAGGTTCATATGCAAAGAAAGTTGACCATTGACAGTTTGATCATCAACAGTCTCCATGGCCTGTGAGTTGCTCTCTACCAAGTTTTATACTTGCTAGCTGTGAACCCCTATTGGGAGAAGCTGCTCTAGCATCCTCCTCGAAACCCATGATGAACTCAAGAACATTCCCATCAAAAAAGGAAAAGTCCATCTTCGGATGCACTTCTCGTAAGGTGAACAAAAATTAGGCAGTAGCCTCAGACACCGCCTCCTTTTTAGCTCTCACAATTAGCACAATAGTCTCCACCTTAACTTAAGTAGCCTCCTCTTTCACCAACACAGCCGTATTCTTGGCCTGAGCAACTTTATCCTTAGCTGCTTCATATTTCCTTTTAGAAGCCTCCACTCGCTACATTGTCACATCTAGTTCACCCTTTACCATTGTTAGCATCTCAACAACTTTATGAAGGCTGGATGCAACAGCCTCATGATTTGCCACTTCACGAGACCAAGCTACCACGACTTCTTTCTTGGCAACTTCGGTGTCTCTAGCTCTCCCTTTCAATTCAAACTCCTCGATAGTCACGATCGCCAGGTCACTCTTGAGCTTTTTCTTTCTCTCATCCCAAGCTCAGAATGCATTTTTCTGCTTTATCTTTGCCAACAAGCTCTAAAAAGAGGGAATAAATAAGTCAGATTGCAAAAATGCAAAAGAACCAAGTTGAAAGGACTTTATTTACCAGTAAACCATGATGAGCTCCATAACCCATTAATCCTTCCCCTGAAAACTCCTTCAACTCCAACATTTTGACTTTACTACAAGGCCCCAGGATTGGCTCGTGGTTCTCTTGAAGGAAGGTAAAGTACTCATTCATCTTCAAGCCAAAAATAGAAGGTCGCTCCTCAACCTTGACCTTAGGTATCACCTCTAAAGTGACAATGACCTTCTTCCCCCTACCTATTCTTTATTTTTTGGTAGGAGGATCAAATGGGGACATGACCTCCTCAATCATCTCAACCATCTCAGGATGCGAGGTGGGGACCAGTGCTTCAAAAGATGCTATGGCCAGAGAAGATGAACCTACAACAGCAGGGGCTGTAACAGTAACAAGGGCCGATGAAATGGTGGCAATAGCAACAAATCGCATAGAACAAGGGGTTCATGGCACTCAGAGGTTGAGCTTTAACATGTCTTTGTACTCTCCAAAATTTGCTAGACCAACTTCCTTAGTTCTGCGAGATTTAATGTCTCTAGAAAGCTTGATGTTTAAACCTAAAATAAGCTTATGCAAACACAAGTGGTCCTCGTCGAACCTGAGATCATTGTTCAGATTGTTTGTAGTGGTGAATTGGTCTAGCAACTTAAACTCCTCAGCCTTTAATGATGGTTTCTCCTTACCAACTCCATCTATGAAATAAAATGGAACATTAAAGTCAAGGAATAAAACAAATTCATACAAGCTTGTACATCCTCAGTTCGTTTACCAAGAGTAAGGATAAAACCAAAACTATGAAGATCACATTAAGATGGACATGAAACATAAAACCAGTGGGTTTTGTAATGCCCCACATTAGACTTGCCCTTAGCAACACCATATGGCAAGATCTTTTTGAACTCAATTTACCGAGCTAACAGGTAATAAATCCCATCACTCTAACCCATACTTTTGATGCCAAAAAGATAGCAAAGAACTCTTATTGAAGGAGGAGGGAGATTATTCCTAAGATATAAGAGGGAAAGAGAGGTGAGTTGAAAATATGAGTTTGATGTGAGCTAAAAGGGGGAAAGGTGCAATTTATTCAATAGCTCCACAAGATAAGGATGGATTCGAAATCTAAGCCCAGCAATAAGATGTTAGGTACTAATGGCAACAAATCCCTTAGGAGGATGGGCTACATGATCATTAGGAGAATGTGCCAAAATATGACAATCCTTTGGGAAACAGAATATTTCTACTATGCACTAAGATTATCAAGTTTAATGATTAAAGGGTAGTGCATGAACACTAGGTTGCTAAATACGAGCCAAGGTCATTGGTCAACATAGGTCAAGTCTACAACTTCAGGTCATGAAAGCAAGGCCTAGCTTACAGCTCATGGAGAGCATCCTCAACCTTCGAGAAAGTTTGTCCAGTCTCCTATCCTAGCAAGAGTCTATTATAACCATCTATCCTGATCTACTATGTAATCCTAATCAAGTCATGATATATTTGTTATAAATTTAAATTCAATCTGTAAACCCCATCCATTATAAAAGGGTATGGAATCATTATACATGAGATATACAATCATCAAATACAATACACTTAACAAAGAGTAATAAAAGACGTGGATGTAGGGATCAAACTGACTTTAGCCAAACCACATTAAAAACTTCTGGTGTCTTCCTGTTCTTCCTCTCTCTTTCTCTTTTTACATTCATTCTGCAACTTAGGGTTCAGAACTTAGGTTGACTAGATTTTACCATCAACATTACCCCCTTTTTAGATTTTCTGGAAAGCTATTTTATTACCAAAAATGATTTTAGAAAATTTGGGATATTGCATGATTGCAATTCTCTTGTTATCTCTTCAATTTCAAAATTTTGCTCTACTTATTCATTAATTCTCTTTAAGCTCTTATGCATTGCCACATCAAGTGCATCAAGTTTAGCTTTGCTATCCAACTGAAATACATCCTGCATTGAGAAATCAATAAGATCAATAAACAAAATGGAATAATCATTAGTAGGATCTTTCATAGCTTGAAATATATTAAAAACTAATGTTACTCCATCCCATTCTATGCTTAGTGTGCCATCATGAATATCAATTGTTGTCTTGGATGACTTGAGGAAAGGCTTTTCTAGAATGTAGACTTCTAAGTCCTTGCAAATGTGGAGAAATTTGCCTTGAATAACAATAGAAATGTCTTCCCCTATATTTATCTTCTTTTGTTCATCTCTCTTAGAATATACCAATGTATTGGAAAAGGGAGGAGGGGCAATATTAGCAACTTGAAGTTGAAAGTTGCTTTTGTCTTTTAAACCTTCTTCTTTTTCTTTTTGCTCTTGCTTTTGGCTTAAGATGGCTAAAACTTGTGTCTCTTGTTGGGATTGCAAGTTGATGGCTCTCTATTCTTGCCAAAGCTCCAAGAAGCTAGCTCTCAATTCTTATTGGAACTGTAGGTCATTTTAGGCCATAGCTAGAATTAGATCTTTAAGAAATTTGATAGAAGAAGTTAGGGCTTGATAGTCTTGAATTGGGGCTAGTAGTAGGCTTGACTAGCTTGGTAGTCAAAGCCTAAATTTTATTAATGATAATAACCATGGTTGTATTGGTCAAAATACGGATCATAGTGAATATACCATCTAAAATTGTATAAGTGGGGATATGGATCATATTACCCCTATGGATAATATGAATCATGTTGCTCTAAGAATCCTCCCTTTGTGTAAGCTTGTTGAAATGATTCATAAGATTGCAATGGTTGACACACGTTTGCTATTACCATTTGTGTCAATTGATGAACCAGAGAAGTTAACTCAAATATTTATTGTGCAAGTTTATAATTCTAAACCATGACTTTTATTATATGTGAAATTTGGTTCACCCTAGGTGGACCTATGAGCAGCCCGAGAACAACAAGGGATCAACTTGTAGAATGCTCATATTGCTTTAACATTAGATCGCATTGCGAAGTGACCTCCTTAGCTTGAGCTCGTGCATGGTAAAGTGAGCTCAATCTTGACTTCCTATCCTGAGGACGGACATGTTCCTAGACTGAATGACCTGGCTAAGGAAGTATGACTAGCGACCTGGGAGCTCACTAGACCAAAGACCCATTCACACCTTGCCCAGCAAACACACTAGGCCGACTTACTGAAGACAATCTGCAATAGCTAGATAACAAGATTTTTGTTTGATTATTTTGTCTTGTATAATAAATGTTGATGTAATAGATTTACTACATATGAAATTACTATTGTAACCTCCTCTCTCTATAAATATGAGGAAGGAGCCCTCTGCAAAGGAGAGTTCTTTCATGTTGGCAGAAACTCTTCCAAAATAGAGAGAGAGCTAGTCGAAACTATGAAAGGAAGAAACATTGCATGCTGAGATCTTTGTAGAAATACTTTCATAACAATGCACTACTGTAGACATAGGGTCTGGTTATACTTGGATTTGGTCGAACCACATTAAAAATCTTGTGTCTCTTTACTAGTTTTCCCTTCTTCCTTGTGTGTTTTGCTTATTTGTTAGGTTTTGACCAGTTACGGTCAGAGATCCTGGAAGAATCCCCTTGTTAGCCAGAGTTTGGCTTGTTACCAAAATCTGACGTCAACAACTTCTAATTCAAAATGTTAGATAATATGAAACGAGAAAAATAATAAAATAAATTCATAAAAATCTTGAAATGGTCCAGACTAGTATTTGCTCTTCGTTCTCAAATTTGGAAGGTTCTTTCAATTTTTGGATCATATAAAAGCTCATACTAATGAGATGATATAGACATACACCAATAGACATATTAGGGAAACACAAATAAAAATAATAGAACTTAAAAAATAATAAAATAATATAGGAAATACAAAAATAATTTAAAAATAATACTAAATGATGGAATTTGGCTAAAATTGGCCAGGAATGTACTAAGCACAAAATTTTCTTAGAAGGTCAAAGAGAGGTGTCCTACCAAATTTCAACTCAAAATTCTGAAGCTAGTTTTTTTTTTTTTTTGCTATTCACCCTACTGGGAACTAGAAGCAAAAGTATATACATAAAGGAAAAAGGGTGACAATAGGGGAAAAATGACTATAAATAAAGTCTAACACTAATACTAATATCATAATACTATATACAACTAAAAACAAAAAGAAATCAATCAGCCAGTCCCTAACAATAGTGCCAAAATTTGACAACTGTCATGACTGGCAAAAATAATAAAGCTAAACTACCTAAGTTAGTAGCTAGGTTAAGTTTAGATCAATTCCACAAAGACTAGAGATTGATTTCTATATGTTGTAGTATAATAAAATAAAGGGTGGATACTAGCTAGACTAAGAATTAAATCAAACAGATTGAATACATAACAAAACAAAAGCAAAAATGAAGCAAAATCAAATGGAGAAAAACTCAATCTAAGGGATTCTTACAACTAATCCAATGGCTGATCCTTGACACCATTGTTTCATTCTCATTTTAGCCACTTAGTCAAGATACTAATTAAGCCTAGCACTTAACTAATCCTTGTTAGTTTCTTCCTAAATTTGCTTACCAAGTTTGGCACACAATTGACTCTTATAGTTAAATCAGTCACCAAAACCCCCACTGATTTATCAACAGCATTAAGTTCTAAAATACCAAGTCTAATTAATTGAATTACCCCAATAGCCCAACTAATTACATTTAATTCTCTAGGAGAATTGATCTACACTAGTAATAAATCAACACCTTATTACTACCTAACAACCAAATAGACATAAACAATAAAATTGCCTATCAAAATTTAGCTAGCAATAAATCACAATAAATAAGTAATTAATTGGCAACTTTAATCAATCATCTATAGAAATTATAGGCAATAAAATAAGAGAATCAAATTAGGAATAAATTGGAATTAAGAATAAGTCTTACAATTAACTACAAAATTAGTATAGAAATTCCCTTAAATTGAGATAAGAATTCAGTTACACATTAATACAAAAATAAAAGAAGAAATAAAAGGCAAAAAGAAAACCTAATTAGGGCTAAATTCTTGCTCTAGTAGAGCTCCTCTCCCCACAAAATTAAATACAATACAAAAATGATCTAAAAGTTATTACAATTGTGACTCAACTAGCTATTTTTAGGCTCACTACAGTGCCTTATAGTTAGGCAACTGATTAGGTTAGAAAGGGGCTTAATTAGACATGGCTCCCTTCATATCAAATGTAGCTCAATCACTTAGGACTCCAATGGTCTTAACCTTGCAAAAAAATTCAATTCCTAGCTCAAGTTAAGGGCCAAAAATTGAAATAGCTTTTCAGAGTCCAACCCTATAATAGAATTCAGTACTTAAGTCCATAGCCATGAAATTAATTTGAAATAGTGTAGTTTGACCTTAAGCCCTTCATAAAAGTTGTTAGGATGGATCATAGCTATCCTATAGGCTTAAGTTCACACCAAAATGATAAATGGAGTTCCACTTATGAATGAATTACCAAAATTGGTTCGTGGTCACTAAACAACATTCTATATCTTTTTCTAAGCTTTATTTGATCTCCAAAATGGCTAAACTGGCCTTTTGGCTTTACATGAAATTTTTAGATCTTTCTTTTAAATTTCCAAAGACATAAGAATCACCCTAAACCAAGGTCTAAAACTCAAGATATGCCCTAAAACCTTAAACAATGTGAAATAGGGTAAATTTATCAAATAAATGCATCTAAGCACAAAAACTGAGCAAACCACAAAACCAATTTCAAGCATCCAATTAAGCTCATAAATATGGAAAAAAGCTAAATATAAAAGGATATAAAATATGTATAAATTGTATTCTTCATAGACAAATGTTGTGGTTTTATTAAAATTTTATAAAGGGATCCTATTTACCAATCTTTTGTAACATGGCAATCACATAATTACAATAGCCTATTCAAAGTATAAATTCCTATTATATATTTGGCAGCCAAGAGAGCCTTAGAAATCTATTATAGTTTTTTGTTCTACTACAGTTTTTTAAAGTCAAATTTTTATGGTAGCCTTTTTAAGAGCGAGGTTTCAGTGCTTTCTATATATGAAAAATATGTGCTCTATGTAACCAAAATGGCCCAATAATAGAAACATTTGCCAAAGTATATTAGATATACATTTCCAAAATTATCTACTTCATGTATGTTATGATTAATACATTATTCGTTTAACTTTGTTGTGTTATAACTTGGAGCATCAATAGAAACTCATATAAATATTCTATTCATTTGAAGAAGGTTGACAATTGCATGGAGTTGCATTACTATAGCAACTTCAACTTTTGAGGTCCTACCTTTAAGCTATCTCCTATTTCACCATTTGTGTGTTCAAGGTTTCATTTAGGCTCCTATTTGAATTTTGCTATTGGCTTGGCTTTCTTAGAGAGAAAAATTATATAGTTTTGGACAAAACTCTACTCTCTCATAGCAAGGCAAATCCCAAGGATGATTTTTTCTCTTGTATTTCTCTCTATGAGAACAGACTTGGTCACTTGATTTCACTTTTTAAAGCAAACCTGTTCCATCTTTTTTTTTGGGAATCTCTTCAGCAATTTTTGTTTGGTTCCTCTATTTTAGTTACAACAAAGATTTTGAGACCCCTTTAAGGATGTGTCTTCAACATCTTTTCGTGTTTCACCATTCATCTATGAAAATCAAGTTATTGAAAGCTTAATTTGGAAGTTTCTTAAATTCTAACTTGAAAGTTGTTGTTGGCTCATAAAATGGTAATAGACTTGTTTTTCTAGTTGAATAATAAATAGGGATTTGTTTATGTTGAATATTCCCATCTTATGCTTATTGCCATAATCTATTTGATTTTTAACATGAACTCCAAATTTTTTAAATATGTGCATGCATGCCTGTGATAACCATATCATTTTGTCAGTCTATTTCCTTATCATTTTTTTAGTTTCTTTTCATATTAACAAGCTTGGAGGTGTCATTCTACCAAGTGCATAAGTCTCAAATTACATGGAAAAGTGAAAAGGTGGAGGTGAAAGTTTTAGGGCTCTGATCAATATTTAGAGTAGCAAGGAATGGAAATAGAGCTTACTTAAGTGACAATTTAAAATGGTTTATTCTATGTTTAAAATTAACTTGTGGGAAAGGAGAATCATTAAGATGAGATGACAGAGATTTTCTAGAACTAAAGTTATATTTTTAATTGCAAATGCAATTGTGGTTCTCATTTTTTTGTTCTAATTTTATTTTACTATTGATATATATATGAAATTGCATAATAGTTATATTTTTAATTGCAATTGTAATTGTGGTTCTCATTTTGTTATTCTAATTTTATTTTAGCATTGATATATATGAAATTGCATAATTTAATAATAGAGAAGAATGTTTTGAGAGTTGTAATTCTTTTGTGTTAGTGGTATTCTACAATTTATGTGAGATATTAAGATACATTTATCTATTGGGATGGCTACTAAAAATAGTTGCAATTTAGGCTTCAGATAATTCCATTGATTATTCTACCTAGAGTTCAATGGAGAAGATGGCTAAAGCTATTAACTTGGATGATGTTATAGTTGACATGTCTATAATCAATAAAATAAGAAGCCTAATATTGATTGAAGCATGGAACATAGATATTCTACAAAATCATAGTCTAGGACAATTGGACTTTAGTTTGTTGTTTTCATGTTTTGCTATACACACTAAAGGTAACAGTTGCCTTTAGAAAATTACTATGTTTTGATGTTTAGTTTCATTTAGCTAACAAATCTGAAGGTTGTTTTGATGTTTTTTTTCTTTTGAAGTTTGCTATTTGTTTCTTTTTTAAGCTTAATATGTAGACAAACTTATGATGGTTACTAATGAAACCGAAATTAAGTTATCAAGTCTAGCCTTATTTTTCTTTTACTACTACAATTTTGATGTATTTTGTGTTCTAGATCACTATTGTTGTACATTCAAAATTTACAATGATTATTGTCCAGATCAACAATTTAGAAATATTTCTTGCTATAAAATTGTCAATATGACACCAGAACCATAGAAAAATTTATGAGTAGCATATATGAGACTATAAATCCATAGAGAACTTTGTTTTCAATTGTAATTAAGGTAGATAATGCGATAGCGTAGAGCCAGATAAAACTTCTTTACGGGAACTTAGGTTAATTATCAAATAGAATATTAAATGGTTTAGCACGTTTGAAGTTAAAAGTTCAAAATGTGATTTAAATTAGGATTCTATAATTAGCTTATACTGCATGCATATTTGATGAATTGGTGGTTATCAACTTTATAGGTCCCAAACAGGTATAGTAAAAAGTGATAAGAAATTTATATAGCGGAAGCAAAATTCGATCTTGCCCTTTTCCC
>JANHAO010027980.1:0-10712 GCA_026873985.1 Saraca asoca
TGAAATCATCAAATTAACACATAAAATGACATAATCCAGCATGTTTGAATGAACTTAAAGCCATGTATACATGCATTCTCATAAACAACATGTTAATCACAAAACATGCATGTACTACATTCTGAAATATATTTATATTAAACACCAAAAATCAATCTTATTCTCATGGAATATACAATACACAACTTACTTCAACATGTTTTATATTAGTACAAGCATGTTGACGTACAAACAAATTAGAATTTTGAAGTGATCTTAAAACATACAGATAGGTGTAAAGACATGCAAAACATCAAGAAATCATTCAAACATCATTAAACACACTTAAATAAACATATTTGAATATGTTCTTATAAATTTCTTAGTCAAAATATACAAAAATATACAAAATAGTATGGTTGCACTCATTTCACGCCATTTGCAACAATATGACAAGAATTGAATTTTCATGTTTCAAATTACTCAAAACTCATGGTAATAGATTAATCATGATAAAATCATCATATTTAACACAAGAATATGCATATCACATAACTTGGCTCTGATACCAATGAAGGAATTCTAGTAATTCCATAATCAATAATAGGATCAAGGAAATCACTTGTCCTTCGTAGAATTAGATATGCATGCCTTGAATGTGATGGAAGAAAAAACACAACAAAACACCAAAGGGTATACTCACAATTAACTTTTGAACAAGTGAAAGTAGGCACTTGTTCGCTACCTTTCTTGTTGTAACTTGTGTAGAACACAATTAGATCTTTAAAGGAGAGAGCAGACGAATTTTAAGAGTTTTTCCTCTTTCATAGCCTAGTTTAAGGACATGAAGATTCAAGGGTACAAATTAAAGCAAGCCTACAGCCATAATACATAAGAGGAACTAGCTTTCAAGGGCTAGATCTTATGAGCAGTGACTAAACCAAATTGCTCCAACTCTTCCTCACCCTCTTCCTGAGCTCGCAACTTCCCCTAACTCAAGTGTCCCTAAGATACTTGGAATGGAAGGAATAGCACTTGAGGCGTGCAAGGTAGTTGCTCAAATCTCTTCTAGTCCTCCTGAGTAAGGAGAACATCCTTTAACTTGACCACCCTAAGGTACTTGGAGACCTAAAAGCACCTTACGCCACCACACAAGGAAACCAAAGAATAGGGGTGAAACAGTTACATTATTCAACATAGCTAGGAGGAAGCTACAAGGGCATGTAACAAAATTTCTCGGGATCCTTAAAAAGGAATTGTCCATGAGGTCCCTCGATAAAAAAACTTCCCAGAATCCTTAGTAAGAGATTGTCGCAACAGGCCAAACACACCTTCAAGAACTTTACCAAAGACCTAAGTCACCACAAACATGAGGGGCTCAGCTAATGCACCCATCTGGTCTTTTTGTGAAGAAAGGAGAAGGACTCCACACTTTAAATAGATCAGTTTGGCCTTATCGAAGAATCCAGAAGTTATCCAATTGCTCTTGATTGAACGGTCCAACAAAGAACAAGGTTGCCATGCCAATGACTATAAAACATGTATAGTAGGAAGGATGGCTTGACATAGATGAAATGAAAGATTAAAGCTTGAAATGACAACATGACAGATTAAACATGTAGACTTGACAACATTACAGACTGCAAAAAAACTTTAGCAACATGACAAATTGAGACCTTTTTCCAGCGAATTGTAACTCCTAGTCCATAAGGCAAATTGAGAGTTGGGGGGCTAATGTCATGGGTATTTTTGGAACTGTATGAAATGGTCTGGCACAAGCCTAATGGGGTAGTCCAATAGAGAAAGCTCTAACCTATTTCAGAGTGAAGTCACGGGGATTGTCAGCAGATCGCCCAAGCACAAACTCAGGTCACCAAGCGAGCTACCTCAAGCTTAAGCATGGAACCTTGAAGGCCAGTCAGCACCTAGATGCACATATTTTCAATTGACAAGTCAGCCTCCAAAATTGACACATCAACCACCAATAGTCCAACAGTGAATTATCAAGCATTTATTGCCCAATACGATGCAATAGACATATTTGCTATCTATCAAATTACACCTGTAACCCTCACTACTTCTATAAATAGGAAAGGAAATTATTGTAACAAGGAGATAGTAAGAGATACATGTAGAAACTTTACCAAAATAGTGGCAAAACTCTTATATTGTGACTCTCTTAAAATACTGCAAAGAAACCATTGCCCAAAGGCAAATACAACTATCATGGATGTAGGAGTCGTACTGACTTTAGCTGAACCACGTTAAAAACCTTTAGTATTCATCTTATTCCTCTTTCCTCTTACTGTTTTCTTGCATTTTCACACCTTTTATAGCAATTTGGGTTCCAAAATCTTTGGTTGACCAATTACTAAAATGGACTGCTAACAAAAATACTCAATTAAAATTTTCATGATTTTTCAAATTTTTGTCTTTTTTCATCTAAACAAGGTATTTGGTTAAATAGTATTTTAAATATCTTTAAAAAATGAATTTCTTTCCTAAAATGCCTAATCCAAACATAATACAAGATAATTAATATTTTCTTGTTAGTTGATAATTAAGAAAATTTGATCTAAAAATATTTTTAACTCAATATTTCTTTGCAAGATCCTTATGGAGTGGGTATTCTATATTCTTATGGTATAAGAATATTTTAGTTATATAAAAAAATTATTTTGTCTCCCATTTTATTAATAACTTACCACTTTAACTATTACTTTGTACTATCATCTACCATCGATGAACAATCAAAGTCAACATTGACCTTTGTTGATGAATCATTTTCCAATAAATGATCAATTGTCTAGTAAGGATATTATTGAAAATTTAACAAGATTTTTTAAAACATTACTAGGAATATCTTTAATTAAACCAAGTATGATAACATGACATTCCATCATAAGTCGGTAGCTCTTTTAGCTGTACTATATGATGCGTGTTATCAACTCTTGACCTACATGCTAGCCTTTTAATATATTCAAGCCCCACTTGGATAGATAGAGAGGAACAATAGATTTTGATCATCCATATAATGAAATCATATGCACAACATGTCAGAAGGTAGCATAAGCGTGTAGTTGAAGCAGTAGCACATACAAAGTCTTAAGAAAGTCCTACACATGTAGCCTCTAATGTGTAATAGGAAAAGACTTTTTGAATTGGGAAAGTAACAACTTCATTTTATTGATATATACTTTATTACATAGTTTTGAACGTATTGGAGGAGTCTCAATGCCACCACACTCTGATTTATAGCATGTGCCTTATGTCCACTCAGGTTACTAAACACTCTTTGTAAAGAGTATTTTAAGCTAAAGTCCTTCTGACACAAGTAAACATACTTTTTATGAACTAGTATAAAGGTTTTTCCTATAGTTCAAAAGTGAATGTTGTCCCATTTCATATGAATATGAAGATAAAAAATGTAAGGGATCATAATCATATACTTTTTACTCACATTGGACAAACGATCTATATTAAAAAGGCACAAATACCCTTGTAGCAAGAAAAATAATGCACAAGTATATTTACTTCTAAATTCACACCATATGACCTCCTTTTTATACTTGATTTTTACACCAAGTTTCATCCTAAATCGAGCATGTTTGCTTATTGAATTGATTCACAAGGCCAACTTATGACATATTCATAGAAATCATAGTCTAAAAATGTTAAGGTTCTTAAGAATATATGATTCCATAAATCAAATATCTTCTTAGTATTTGAGACTTTTTTACATTAAATTTTAGTGAATTATTGAAATGTTATGATTGTTTTGATTGACTATGCTTGTTCAATTGCTTTTTTTTTCATCGAAGAGGTAAATATTTTTCTCAACGAGTACACAAAAAGTTACAACTCTTATTAAAAGAATTTCATCATTTAGTGGCGAATTTATTAGCAGAATGTCTATCAACAAAAGCAATTTCATCATTAACAATAAAAATGAAAGTTATTCATTAATTAGTGACAAATTTATTGACAGAAAAACAAGACTTCATTGGTAAATGTTAACAAATTTTGCAAAATCTAGATTTATTAATGAATTTTAGCAATGGATGTGTATTATTTTCAATGTAGCAACACATTTAGTGGTGGAATTTCAAAATACATTACTTTCAAATTTTTTGGTCAAAGAGCATGTAATTTGTTATTTTACCAACAGAAATTTAGGGAAATTTGTTGCTAACAAAAAATGCACCATACCACTTAGATGGAAAATTCAATCACTAAATTCATCACTATTTTATATAGAGCATTCTATAATTTTTACCTTAAAATATGGTCAAAAAATCTCATTCTTTGATTGTCATATATGTAGATTGCCTATGGATCACCCATATAGAAGCAACAAAGAGGCTTTTAGGAAAAATAAAATTGAGAAATCATTTCCACCTTTGAGATTGGATGGCAATAAACTTTTGGAAAAAGTCATGAACTATAATGCCTATTTGAAAAAAAATTGGAAAATGTTGGATGAAGGACCAAAGTGAAAGACTTAAATTATTCGTTGTGGCCATAATGTAGTTTTTCCCTTTTGTAGGAAGACCTCGTTGAAGTTATTGCTAGGACAATGGGGCAAAATTGAAATTTGTGTCATTTCATTTATGAATTAATATCTCAATTGGCCCCCTCCCCTACATCATGCTACTCTATCCTGACAATCGTCCTATGCTTCACGACACCAGATGTCTGTCTCAAACTAACCTCCACCTTGTTCTTCTTTCTTCCGGCAACACATAGCTTCCTTCCTTCTCTGGTCACCTCTCCGACACCTTTCTTTCCTTTCGATGCATGTTTGGTCATGTTTTTCCCAAAGCCTCCTCTGCTTCATTTCTCCACTGCAACCACCGGTGACTTCGTCCTCTTCAACCAATCGACATCCAGCCATGTCCAACCAATTAGCATCCTTCCTCTTCGATAAGTCTTCCCTTTTGGTAGCTCTCGACAACTCATCTCCCTCTGTTTCAGCTGGTTTGACTAGCAACTTCAATAGGCTCACCGGTGGCATCCCAACTTCGGCCAAGCTTGTCACCCACACTTTGGACTCCAATAAGTATTCCTAAAGCATTAAATTTATTTTATAGTAACCTTATAACTAGTTTCTAAGAAAATTATTATGAAACCCTTACTGTGCTAGCTAAAAGAAATTTGAAATTTTCTTGTTATTTTGTGTTGTCTTGCTTCAGTGAAGCTTCTATTGAAGGATTAAGCACACCAACACTAACAAATTGGGAGTTTCAGTTGAAAAACCTAAGTAGGTGATTTTGACTATTTGATCTGAAAGTTTAGTTATTGTTGCAGTTTAATATTAATGTTGAATGGTGTGCTTAGCTAGAGAATCTTAAATCTAAACTTAAATGCTAATTTTAACATCATTATATCCAACTAGGTTGAATAACTCAATTTCTCCAAGTGAGCTGATTTAGCATCTTAAGAAGCAATTAGACCATTTTAAGGAGTGTCTAACGTGAATGGATGATCCTACTCTTAGTAACTCCTATTTTTTAAAAATAATTTTGATATATGGAATATTTTGGGTTTTGCTTGATGATTTAATTTTAATGTTAGTTTTCTTTGAAAATTTTATGATATGTTGTATATATACATATAAATTTATTTGGCGTGATGAAATTATGCTTTTATTATTGGTAGCATAATATTTCAAATGATTTAATGAATTGAGGTCCTAGATCCATTTAAAATTTATCGGTAACCCCAAATGTACTTGTGACTAGTCTGTGTGATAGAGAAATAAGGGTGGACCTATCGAATATATGAATATTCAGCATGCACATTAAATTGGAAAAATAAGGGTGGACCTGTCAAATATATAAATATTCAACATGATTATTAGATTGCTTTTAGGGATGTTTATGATATTATGGTTACCACTAGGAATTTTCCTTGGATTCTAATTGAGTGTATGATTAGTTGAATATCATAATTTTAATTATATCATTTCCTTCATGAACGAGGGCTTTCAAACTTATTTTGAAGTTATGGCTATCAAATGAGTA
The DNA here is from genome assembly GCA_026873985.1 of Saraca asoca. Taxonomy (NCBI): domain Eukaryota; kingdom Viridiplantae; phylum Streptophyta; class Magnoliopsida; order Fabales; family Fabaceae; genus Saraca; species Saraca asoca. The sequence goes on from JANHAO010027980.1 coordinate 6,003, forward strand.
AGTTATCTTCACAAATATATATATTTTTTTTTATGGGATTGTCTACTCATTAAGTTTCTATGAAACTCACTCCTTTCTTCTTAATATTTTTTAGAGTCCCAATATACACCTATCGTCCCTCCACCTCATACTGATACGGAATCTACTCTTTGATTGAATGAATCATTCTTACGGAGTATAAAGGTATATGAATGGTGGAAATCAATGGCAATTGGTAGAATTGTATGCATGCATGTGTGTTGATTGTGAAGTGCCCAATAGGATATAAATTATGTTGTTCTAGGCCATTATTATTTTGTATCATTGTACAGGCTATGATGGGCATGTAGCCCTTTGTTGTATGTATGTATTATGCCCGGTTATTTGAAAGACAGGGGGAACTCTGCCAAATTTTCAGTAGAAATAGACATATGCATATTTAGTTATGTATTAGTGTAATTATTTGTTTTGGTATGTTATTTTGTATAGTCAAGCTTGTATGGGGTTTTTTAACAGTGACCTTCTACTCCAGTTACGTTCCATGGATTGAGGCGTGATAAAGTTGATATCAGAGTATGGTCTAGGATTTAGGTGCATGATAGAGGTCTCCAACTGCCATGATGGGATAAGCATACCAAGTTTATATTAGTGCAGTCGGAAGCACAATACATGAAAAAGGATATGCTGATGCTCACACCATGAATATATTGATAATTTTCACATTACCTAAATCTTTCAATCTTATGTATATAAATGTATTTGGACCTTGCCTAAACCAAATTCCCTATCTAGCTTCCCCATTTTCTCTTTTGCTTTATCTCACGCTCCTTTTTGTTTATAAAATTCAATTGATGTGATTTAATCTTTGAAAGAGGCACCGATGTTCTGACTGCCTGTCCAGTGTAGATCTGGAGAGTGGCAAAGTTCTAGAGTGATTTGTTTGGGGATATTGAAGTAAAATGAAGATGGAACTCAGAAAGGGGTTGCTATTATTTTTTAGATCAAAAAAAGGAAGAGATACATAACTTAAAATGCATTCACTAATAACATAAGGAGTAATCTAAACCCATCTTTATTGTATCTACAGGATGGTACAATAATGGTGGTCACTATCTCCCTTTATTTTTTAGAGTTACAAGCCATAAACCCTTATAAATTTTCTCTCTATCTTCTTTTCTTTCAAACCATACCCTTTTTATCAAAAATTTTAGCTTTTGATCATTTAACATGGTTAGAAATTCAATTGAGAAGTTAGCTTTCATTCCTATCATGCTATGTTTTGTTTATCATAGTTTTCTCTACAAATGCCTAATTTGCCAAGAAGACTTACATCATTCAAATGGATAAGTCAACAATGCCAGAAAGTTTCTCCTATATCACTTTGACTGGGATTCATCAAAAGTGAAATCAGTAATATATTCCACAACATATTTAGAAGAAGAAAGAATAATATATAATTACCAGACTACATTTCATGGAATTACAACTAGATTGAGCCTAGAAGAAGCTAAGAAGCTGGAAGAAGAAGATGGTGTAATAGCCATTTTTCGTGACACAAAATATCAGCTACATACCATAAGAAGCCCCATGCTCCTTGGTCTTGAACCAGCAAAGAACACAAAGAACATCTAGCCTAAAAATCTAGCTGACCATGATGTTATAGTGGGAGTTCTAAACACTAGGATATGGCCAAAGAGTGTGAGCTTCAATAATACAGGCATGAGACCTATACCTTCTCACTGGAAAGGTGCCTATGAGATTGGCAGGGGGTTCAGAAAGTAACATTGCAATAGAAGAATTGTCAGGGCAAGGGTTCTTTACCATGAATATGAAGCAGCAATAGGAAAAAAAATCTATGAGAAAATGGAGTATAAATCACCTAGAGATCAAGATGGCCATGGCACTCACACTGTAGGCATAGTTGCTGGCTTTCTTGTACATGAAGTTAGTCTTCTAGGCTATGCTTATGGGAAATCCAGAGGGATGGCACCAGGAACAAGAATTGCAGCTTACAAAGTGTGCTGGACTGATAGGTGTTTCAGTTTGGACATTCTACAAGCAATTGATGGGGCTGTTGCTGATAGGGTCATGTTCTTTCCATCTTTTTAGGTGGTGGAGTTTCCTCTTACTACAAGGATAGCTTAGTTGTTGTAGCATTTTAGGCAATGGAAAAAGTTATTTTTGTTCCATGCTCAATTTGAAATGCAGGGCCTGACTTAGTTAGTCTCCCAAATGTGTCACCTTAGATCACCATAGTGGGTGCTAGCACCATGGATAGAGATTTCCCTCCAATTGCAAAGCTTGGCAATGGCAGAAGAATGAATGGAGTCTCACTCTATAAAGGACAAATGATTCTATCATCTAAGAAACAATACCTAGCAATACACATGGGAAGTAATTACACCATATATTGTGATGCCTCTATAATTAGTTTTGGGTGTGTTTTGATGTAGTAAGGATACATCAAGGCAACTCAAGAAGCATAAGCAGAACTATCCCACCCATAATTTGGAGATGGTTGCAGTAATGTTTGCCTTAAATATTTGGCGTCATTATCTATATGGTGAGAAGTGTGAAATTTACATAGATCACAAGAGCTTAAAGTATATCTTTGAGCAAAAGGACTTGAACTTAAGGCAACATCGCTGGATGGAGTTAGTGAAAGATTATGATTGTTCCATTTTGTATCATTTGGGTAAAGCTAACATAGTAGTCGAAGCCTTGGGCAGGAAATTAGTAGGGGACCTTGCTCACATGAAAGTACATAGGAGACCGATTATTCAAGAGGTACATGAAGTAGAAATCGGTGGAGTTTAATTACAAATACCAGATTTGAGGATATTTTTAGCCCATGTGCAAGTGCAGTTCCCATTGATTGATCAAATTATCATTGCACAGGGTCGAGATGCAAACTTAAGCAGGTTGTTGAATAAAATAGAGAAAGAGCTTGAATATGGCTTATCAAGAAATGATAAAAGGACAGCTTTTTATCCCCAAACAGATGGTCAATTTGAAAGGGCCATTCAAGTTTTAGAGGACATGCTTCGAGTTTATGTGTCAAAATTTGAAGGTAGTTAGGAGAGATACTTACCGTTGATTGAATTTACTTATAACAACAACTACCATTCTACCATATAGATGGCTCCTTTTGAAGCATTGTATAAGAAGAAATGCAGATCTCCAATTGGATGGTTAAAAATAGGAGAGGCAAAGTTATAGGGCCTAGACTTGGTGCAAGATGCAAATAAAAATGTGAAAATTATTCGAGAGAAGCTATTAATAGCTCTCAGTAGCCAAAAGTCCTATGCTGATAAGAGAATAACGGACTTAGAATTTCGAGTGGGTGATCAAGTGTTCTTGAAAGTATTACTCATGAAAGGAATAATGAGATTTAGCCAAAAAGGAAAGCTAAGTCCCTGATATATAAGCCCATTTCCTATTAAGAGACGGAATGATGCTGTGGCGTACAGGTTGGATTTACCTTAAGAATTGGAAGGTATTCATCCTATTTTTCATGTATTGATGTTAAAGAAATATGTGCCAGATCCATCTTATATCCTTCTTCAAGTTCTGGTTGAGTTGGATATCATCTTACCTATGAGGAGCATCCAATCGCTATACTTGATTGTCAAGTAAGAAAGCTTCACTCCAAAAAGTTTCCATCAGTGAAGGTCCTATGGGAGAACCATGGGGAAAAGAAATGACTTAGGAGCTTGAGTCCTTCATAAGGAGTAAATACCCCTAGTTGTTTAAATGATCCAATGGTACGAATATTCATTTGTCATAATCATGTTTTTAGAATTTGAGGACAAATTCTTTTGTTTGGGGGAAAAGTTTGTAATGCCTATTTGAAAAAAAAAATTGGAAAATATTGGTTGAGGGATCAAAATGAAAGACTTAAATTATTCGTTTAGGCTATAATATAGATTTTCCCTTTTGCAGGAGGACCTCATTGTAGTTATTGCTGGGCCAATGGGGTGAAATTGCAATTTGCCCCATTTCATTTATGAATTAATATCTTAGTCGGCTCCCTTCTATACATTGCACTGCTCTAACCCAAGAATCTTCTTTTACTCATGACGCTAGAAGTTTGTCTCCAGCCGACCTCTACCTTGTTCCTCTTTCTTCTGGCAGCGTGCAGCTTTCTTCCTTCTTTGGTCACCTCTCCAACACCTTCCTTTCCTTTCGGTGCGCGATCAGTTATGTTTTTCCTTAAGCTTCCTCTACTTCATTTCTCCGCTGTAGTCACCAACAACTTCGTCCTCTTCAACCAATCGACATCTAGCCATATCTTACTGGTTAGTATCCTTCCTCTTCGATAGGTCTTCCTTTTTGGTAGCTCTCAACAACTCATCTCCTTCTACTTCAGTTGGTTCGACCAGCAACTTCAATAGGCTCACCGGCGGCATCCTAGCTCCAACCAAGCTTGTCACCGACACTTTAGACTCCGGTGAGTATTCCTAAGTATTAGATTTATTTTATAGTAATCCTATAGCTAGTTTCTAAGAAAATTGTTATGAAACCCTTATTATGCTAGCCCAAAGAAATTTGAAATTTTCCTGTTGTTTTGTGTTGTCTTGATTCAATGAAGCTTTTATTGAAGGATTAAGCACATCAACTCTAAGGTCCACGCACCGATATTGTCTGCTTTGGGGCCAGTACTCGTCCAACGAGCCTTCCTCCCCTCACGGCTTTAAAAGGCCTCGATACGTGGTAAGGCCTTAGCTCCCT
>JANHAO010027981.1:0-10719 GCA_026873985.1 Saraca asoca
CATCACTCGAGGATGAGTAATGGTTTAAGTTTGGGGGTGTGATAACTCTATGAAAATAGAGTTATCTTGATGGCTTCTAGACTTAGATTGTTGTAGTATAAGAGTGATTTTTATAAATCAATCTTTCTTATTAGTTATTTTTTTTATTTTGTCTAAAGTAGTTTTATTGTTTTTATTTGTGAAAGTTTTGGATATGTTAATGGAGGAATTGAATTGAATTTAAGATGTTTGTTTGTAGTTGTTAAATCTTAATTGTGGCTTAAAAAGGGTGGAAGGAGCCAACAGGTATAGCAAGTATATAGCATTTTAACTTTTTACCAACTATAACTTCATTTCTTAGTGGGGACCAGCTTTATTTGAAGGGTAAAAATCTGATTAGAAGATAGGCAATAGGGGAGCGCGTGAGCTAGACATATTCTGCCTATTTTTAGTGCTCTAAACCCTAAAGAAGAGGGGAGGACGTGTGAGGGTAGCAGCCAAACCTAGAAAAAGAAAGAAAAAATTTTTGGACAGAGTAGAGGAAGCAGAGGAAGGTGCAGAAGATGCAAAAATGAGGCAAGGGAGAGAAAACCTTCAAATTTGACACTCTTTCTTTCCTTTTCTTCCTTTTCTCTTATTATTTCCTATTTTAGTTAATAATGAATGCTTTGTATTTGAAAGTAATTATAGATTTAAACATGAGCTAAATTTATTTTAGTTGAAATTGATGATGAACTTTAATCTTGTAATGAAATCTTAGGCTATTATTTTGCAACACTGAGTGAATCTTTCCTTTTTCATTTCAAGTGTGCTAATTTCTAAATCTCATTGCTGACTGGCCATTAATAATGAGATATAGAAATAACTTCAGGTCTAAAAAGATTGAAGTTATTGGACATAGCTTGAATGATGCAAGTTCAAATTTTATATATTGTTGATTTGTAGATAATATAGGAATATATTATTTACCTTGCAAAACCCAAAGGAACTGGTGCTGAAAATTGTGCTCTAAAATCTAGATTAGCATAGGAATATGTGTAATCTAATTTAAGAGCTCTAAGCATGTTGGAATTAGGAAATTTGCTACAGCATTACCATAGTAGCTGGGCAGAAATTACATGTTAAAAGGATTCATCAATCTCAACTAGTTAATTCACATATTAATCCATTTTTGGAGATTCAATCCCTCTTTTCTTGAATTAGTAGTAGTGTAGTTCAGCATTATCATTTTGTACTCTTAATCATCTTAGTTAGCCTAGAGAAATTATTGTTTGCTTATTTTGGATTTTTACATTTAGTTTGCAAGAATTTCAATTCCTGTTAAGACGATACTCACTCACTCTATATTACTTATTTGATTACATGCACTTACGTATTTGAGTGACAAAAGATCACAATAGTAGCCCACATGTGTCTCAATTAAGTATCACTCATCACAATTGTATGCCAAGGCAAAAGTTATGACTAATTGGTTAAGCAAGCATTTCATTAATTTAAAAGGATACATGACTGCTATCAATAACCTACAGAATGTTTGATACAACATTCAAGAATGTCAAAAGGAAAACATATTTCATTAAAAGCCTCAACAAGGTAACATCAAGAAAACTCAGAATACATATCAAAAAAGGGCAAAAATGCGAGCCAATAAGAAAGATGTAGAGAATTAAAGCCCTCATCAAGAGGACTCCTATCAACTGGAGAGGCAACGAGCAGGACTACTCCTTAATTTTCTTCTTCTAAAGACTCTTCTCAACTGATGGCTCCTTTCCTAACTCACAACAAGAGCAACTCAAGAAGCGGTCAAGAGTCCAACCAGGAAGACAAAACCCCACGATAGAGCCGTGAGGAAGTAATCCCAAATAGGAGCCACATGAAATAGGCTATTCACGCCTTGGGGTCTTCTCCAGTAAGCCATGCACGCCTCAATTTTTCACTAGAAGCCAAACCAGCAAAAGACCTTGGGGCCTTAACTAATACACTTATTGGGTCATAAAGAATAAAGAAGAGCTCTTCAGGCCTTATAAACTAATTTGGGTTCAAAGAATGACCCAACAGATAAAAGACTATGTTTGATTGAATAGTCCAAAAAGAATTAGATTGCCACGCCAATGGCCAGAAGGCGGGGTTAGAAAAAGAAGTATGGCCAAAGTCAGATGGAATGAAAAATTGAAAGACAAAAAAGGCAACATGATAGTCTAAGCACAAAGACTTTGATCAAAAAATAAGGCTCTAGGAAAATTTTGACTCCCAGTCTATGAAGCGAACTAAGAGTTAGGGGGCTTAATGTTATAGGTAAAATACGATCTTAAGTAATAGGAAGGCAAAAACCCAATGGAGACTAGGAATTAGTTTAACTCGCTAGAAATGTGCCATCTCACTAGTCGTGAGGTCGGGGTGAGCGAAGATCGAAGTCAAAAATAGCCCACTCACAAGAGCTCGCCTCGCCAAAGAGCAAAGTATGCCTTACTAGAAGTAAATCAATAATGACCCTGAGCTAAGTACCTCAGTTCATTGCTTAGCCAAAGGCTCGAGAAGATTAAGTGTCAGACGGACTTCCATTATGTCCCAAGTCCAGCCAATAGGTAGGACCCACCCATAGAAAGAATACTGTAGAAGTCGGATTGCAAAAGATCTTACCGTCTTGTATATTTAATGTTTGTAATGATGTATCTGTAACTAGTAAAAATTACATTAGTAGCCTCTTCTCCTTAATAAATCGGAAGAAGGAGATATCTATAGAAGAGGATGAACAAGCTAAGCTAAAACCCTATAAAATTTTCATCAAAGCAATAAAAACTCTGTTGTGGATGTAGGATTCAATACTATCTGAATTTAGCCAAACCATGTCAAAACGTTGTTTGCCATTGCCATTCTCCCTCTTAACCATCTTCATCTCTCAGCTCGTCCTCCAGAAATCAATTTGGGTTCAAGAACTCATTTCAGTTGGCTGGGGTTTGGCAGAACTAGATTCCATCGTCAATAGTAGGGTTATAGGCTTAATAAGTATTCTAATGGATTTCCATTGGACCTCTTTTTTACACCTTATCACTCCAATCTTATATCTTAATATTGGCTTTAGTGGGTTAAATAGGATAGTCGCACTTTGGAAGAAGGAAGCCCATAGCATATCCTCTATTTAAAGGTTTTGTGTGAGTCCTCCCTTAGCCCACTCATTCCTTTTTTTTTTCTTTGTTAAGTAGTCCAACTTTTTTTAAGGTCCAATTCTATTCCACATATTCCTTTATACTATATAGTTGGGCTCAATCGCAACCACATGAGTCCTAATATAACTATTTACTATTTCCATCCTATAACTATCTATATCTTAATACTATTATTTTAAAGTTCCTTCCCTACCAAAAAATATCGAGAATGTGGGAATAATAATTTGGTGTATATATTACTATTAATATTCCTATTTAAATTTTTAGAGGTGTTACAGATTTCCTCAAGTTTGCAAATTTGGATCAGGGATATGTTGGGACTTATTCTCGATAGGGTTTCAGTTCTTAGGGACCTCCTAATTGCACTAAGATTCTATTTTCTTGAATCTTATTTATCAATTTTTGTCTAATCTAACATCGGCCAATCGATTACCCTAGTGAACAAATCAATCGGTTAGTTCACCCTCGGGAAATAACTTGACAGCCTTTCAGCTACACCACCAAACTCATGTCCTAGTCCAATCAAGTTAACCTTAGGGGATATTACATTGGCATAGCTCTATACCTTATTGTATTAATCTTCAGAAGTTTATTCAACCAATTCATTTGCCTTTATTTTAGCCCTATATGCTTGATGCCTTAACAAATGCACTCTCCATTCCTTATTTGCATCCCTTGAATTGTCTTATAATTGACATCGAGATCCTTTCTAAGCTTTTCAATATACTTCCTATTAAGAAGCTTTGTCTTGGCTTGTGGATTCTTGAATTTCCTTGGACATGTATGAATGTTAATGAGCTTCTTTACTTGGCATACTTGTTTATGTGTTTCAAGGCTTACTCTTAGATAAAATGGGCAACTTTCTCCACATCTCACCTCCAACCTCTTCTTATCATTTTTATGAATCCATATGGGATTGATTTTGCAAAGACCATAATGATGCACAACATCTTTAGCCAAATTATTTGTACCAAAGTCCAATCCAAGCTTAAATTGTATTAGCTTCCCAATAAATAGCATACTGAATTAGTCTCTTGTCATTCTGATCTACATCTCCTTCAACCTCAAACTTACTAGAATTTACACACTTATTTAAGTCATCATCCTTATCTATCCAATCTACAACAAAAGTTTGGCTTTGATAGTCATTTGGAGTTGCTTCTTGCTCTCCATTCCTAGCTACTTCTTGTTCTACATTTGTAATTGCTTCTTATTCTACATTTATAGCTTGTACTTGTTTTGTATCTGCATCTTTTCCTATCACTTCATCCTTATCCAAATCACCCTATCCCTAATTATTATCATAGTCACTCTCATGATTAACTACATCAAACTCATCAAATTCTCTAAATTTACTTCTAGTTGTGCATTTCTAGTTACTTCTTGTTTTGTATTTGCAACTTTTCTTATTCTGCATATGCATCTTTGTTTACCACTTCATCCTCATCCAAATAACCTTATCCCTAATTTTCATCATTGTTAATCTTTTAAGTAATTGCATCAAACTCATCAAATTTACTATCATCCTTAAAGACTTCCACCTCAACCTTTACTTCTTGACAATGCAGATCTAAATTTGCTACATATTCAACCCCAACATCATGATAGTTAGCACTTATTTCAAGAAGGCCTCCTCTATATTCACCTTTATTAAGTCTTTCCTTTTCAATAGAAGCATCACCTTTAGATACATCATATGAAACACTGTTAATTGCAAGAGTCTTTCCCTTAACAATATTTGGAACATCAACAAAATATTACGCAAAAATATCTATACATTCATGACCCTTACAACTTTAGTTAGCTTAATCACATCCTCACCCTTTCCTAAAAATCGTTTTCCAACTGGCAGACTTTAGCCTAATACTTTCCACCATAAACACTCATAGGAGGTATCGTTCAATATTCAATAACTAAACAATAATTCCCATCTCAATTGATGAAAAATTATTAAAAGCAAACTTTTTCAATTCTTTTTACTCTACCTCCTACATATGGTGGTGTGGATTTCTTTGCAAAATGTCCCATGGTGAATGACAACATCAAAATATTATGTTTTTGCAACTTTACAGTGGATCAAAAAGTAGAAATTGATCTCGTATCTGATGCTAAATTTATTATCATTCCTTCTCACTATATGGTGTCAATAGAATTGAAAGAGTTGAAAATATAGTTATAGAAGTTAGTTGATAAAGGTTTTATTCACCTAAGTATATCGTTGTGGTATATTAATTATCATCTAGTTATTAAGAATTAATATCCCTTCCTTCACATCAATGAGTTGTTTAGTTGGTTGCAAAGGGGTGAGATTTTTTTTGAAAATGGACTAAAGATTGAAATATCATTAGCTAAAGATTTGTAAAGAGAATTATCAAAGGAGTGTATATATATATATGGTATATGGTTTGAAAGTTAAGAAATGGATAAATGTTAAAGTGGTTGATTAAGAAGCTCATTTTTCTTGGTGAGTGTTATTTGTTTTATGACCTAAGCTGATTGAATTTAAAAGGATGTTTTTATTGGAATGGTGTTATGAGTGGAAGGCTCATGATAATCCTAGTAGGTGGCGACCTTTGAAACACTACATTTGACATATAGAAGGCATACAATGTTAAGAGTGAATAGGAGATGGTATAATTGATTAAAGGTCAAAATAAGTAAATGTGATAATTAGAGAAGAATTAGAGATTTAAGATTGCAAATAAGAATGAGGTATCATGATTAGGCAAGAATAGCTTATGCAAAGGGTTTGAATATTAAATCAATGATTGAAGATAGATGGAAGGGTTCCTTGAAAATAACTACATGTTAACTTTATGAATAGATAATTTGTTTTCCTTAAGTATTTATTGATGATATTATGATATACTCCAAAAGTGAGGAAGAACATGATCAATATATGGAAATAATACTACAGACTCTGAAAGAGTATAAATTTTATGAGAAATTCTTGAAATGTAAAATTTGGGCAATTAATGTTAAGCTTCCTAGTTATGTAGTGTCACAAGAAAGAATACAAGCAAATTCCCAAAAGTAAAAGCTATAAAGAATTAATCTAGACCAACAATGGTCATTGAAATTTGAAGTTTCTTGGATATTCCATTATAGTTTAAGTTTTGCATTTTGGAAATGAGTATCCATTAATCATAGGAGTAAACAACTTACTCTTCTATAAGAATTTTCTTATGGACTTGGAATATAAGCTTATGAGTTTAAATTTTTGGCAATATTATGGGAAAGATATGTGGAATAGAGGACAGTGATTGGATGTATCAAAATGGTGTTTCATGAAGGGAGATAAACATAATCGAAATCTATAAGTGTGGAATTTTGAAGTCAAGTGAATGTTTTAGCTAAGAGTAGAAAAGTTCTCTCCATATTCATTAGTTGGAAATATATCATAGAGCATGCTTCATCTTATGGCATGACAATAGGAAGTTAAATTAATAGTTTTGATTGAGTTTATGGGCTATGATTTGGAAGAAAATATGATTGAATTCAGAAATTGAAGTAGCTCTCTAGACTAGTAAATTGAGCTATACCAAATTTGGACATTCCTCCCTCCTTCTTTAATAAGTTATGTTATATACAAGTCACAAAGAGTTGTTACCGATTAAAGTTGTGTTTGAATAAGAAAAGAAGAGAATTAGAATTTGATGTTGACTTACCAACTAAGATGCAAGGAATCTATTTAGCATTCCAAGTTTTTATAATGAGGAAATAGGTTCTGGATAAGCCTCATACTATCAAAAAAAAAAAAAAGAGCTAAATGCTAAGCTGGTATCTTGGGAATAACTAATAGCCATTCTTGAATAACATGATCAAAAATTATGATCAAGGGAAACTTTCATGGTCAAAGTGATGAGAAGCCAATGTGATGATCAGAAAGCCAGGTGGCAATTACAATTGAGATATGAGGGACATATTTTTTATTATCTGTCGAAGAACAAGTATAATGAATGTTAGATGTATAATGTCATCTATGGTAGATGACTTGTTTGTCAAACCTACTATCGCTATTTAGAATTTGAGGATGAATTCTTTTTAAGGGCAAATTTGTAACATTCCAAATTTTCTAAAATGAATTTTGATAACAAAAAGGCTTTTCAAAAAATCTAAAAGTGGTAACTTTGAAAAGTTTGAGAATTTGAAACTGTAATTTTGGGAAACAAAGTGTTCAGACATGGTGTAAAAAGATTTTATAAATAATAGGAATCTTCAGAAAGTGTAATTTTCAATTCGGATAGTCATTGAGCAAAAATTATATTTTCAGAATTTAATATTTTGAAAAACTTTGGAAAGATCAAAATTAGGGCTACAAGTGCCTAACAAGTGTAAACTTGTAGTTGTTACAAAGATAATTAAATAACTAATCTATATCAAAATTTCATAGCCACAAGTGATCGTTGAGCATGTCAATTTTAGACTTTAAGTGAAGAAATTGGCAAAATCACCAAACAAAGGAAATTACAAACTTGTTAAGGAAGAAATCAAAGGGAATTGACAAATTTCTTTTACCTTTTTGGCCCCTTAAGAGGCAGTTGCCCTATCTTTTTAAGCCCATTCCCAACTATTTTATGCAACCTTTCATCTTCTTTTCCAAGTTTGTTCTCTTTCTCTCTACAAGCTCTTCTTCTCTTTTCCAGTAATCATTAATCCTTTTATGTAAATTTCTTATATTTTTATAGTTGATTTCTCTCTTCTTCCTTATCAATTTGACATTAAAATCTTGTTGATTCATAAAGTAAAAGCTGAGTTCTAAATTTTTGAAATCGATTGTCACTATTCACTTCATTATTTAACCCATGAATCAATCTAATTTTTATGGTGTTTTAGAGCTTGAATCTATTAGAGATAGCTTGTTTATGTTAAATGAAATCATAATCTAATCATAGATGATTAGTTGAAGAGGAAAAATCCTTAGAAAATCTAAAAGCTAATAAGCTCTTCTTTTATGTTCTTGAAGAATATTAAAGATCTTGGTGAGATCTATTTAATATATTTGTTCCAGCTGATAATCCTTACCTTTCTCATGAATTATGACGATTTCTTGCTTGTGATTATTGATTAGTTGATGTAAATGGATAAGATAAGTTTTTGATGATTGTGTAGCCAAATTTGAGGTTGAATCGATCTGTTGAGGTGTTGTTTGGTTTGTTATGGAAATAGCTAAGTAATAAGCTTATTCAAACTTTCAAAACATGTTGAAATAAATATTTTCAGTAGAAGGTTGAATACAAAGTTGCTTCCCCTATTTTTCTACTGTTTTCATGTAAAATTTGCTTGTGTGAGTCAAATCACAGCTTTTTAAACTAAACTCACGATTATGCTCAAAAAACCTAGCACTTTTGTTTTTATGATTCAACTGAAATTTTAAACTCAGTTTGTATAATTCGAATCAATATTTCTTACTTTGTTTTTTGATTATGATTATGATTTGAATTGTGTTTAAATTTGGACTTCCTAATAGTTTTCAAATTTTAGTGAACAAACTCGTATTTTCAACTGAATTTCCTCGATTCTACTTGAATTTCTTCAGTGTTTCTGATCGTGATTTTGCTCAAACTTTAAACACAATTCTACTCATGATTCTGATCACACCTCTAGAGTTTTCCACTCTTTTCAATTTAAACTTCTTTCTCTTTAAAAACTATTCTATTTCTTTGAGTTTAATCTTACATAAGCTACAATTAATTTGAATAAAGCAAATAAGAAGTCTTGAATGAGTGATTTCCAAGTTCATACTAATTAACCTAGTAATTGATCATACACAAATGATATAGAAACAATGTGAAGATAATGTGATAAAGATTACATGTTTGAGACAGTAATGTAATGATGGTCTATACATGAATAATAGGAAAATGATCATGATACTTGTTATAATAATGGGACCCGTATAATTATGAATGAGGTCTAAGTTTGAATATTCTTTAGGAATTGGCCTATGATATATAATGGCAATGATATGTGATATATGTGATAATGATTATATAAAATATATGTAAATGATGGATAACGTGATAATGTGATGAGAATGATGCTATTGAGATACTTGAAAATTCCCAATGAAACATAGGATGGCAAGTGTTGAATGATTATGATTGTACAAATGCAATTACTATGAATGTTATTGTGGTATAAAGTTTGATAACATGCATGAGATATTGAAAAGTATATGATGATATGATTGCTATTGGAAGTAAAAATACTATAAGTGATTATATGGTGAAAAGCTCATGCATGACATGGAATGATACACAATGTTATGAATGACGATGAAATATGTTAATACGAAATTGATAAGATATTCATTATGAGAATGGAATCATTGAATATCTGAAAGCTCTATGAGATTTGATATAAGAATGATGGGATATGGTGAGAAATAATGAACTAGATCCTGGATCTGTGCATTCCAAATGGTAGAAGGGCATAAGATGGGTGCTAAAAGGAAAGGATAGGTTTGTGCGGGTTATGACTAGACTAGAATAACAAGGAAATTTACATTGCTTTTCTTTATTATGTTGTTTATTGGAATTATTATTCAAATACAATGAATGTGATAAAATATGACTCGAATATGTGACTTGGTTAATGACAACTTAAAGCTATGTGAATAATATGATTTATAACTATTCTAAGAAATTCTAAAGGAAGATTTAATGCGCAAAGACAATGTGGAATAAACTCATGTGATGACTGAGTCTTGTGAGATGCTAAAAAGTAATATAATACTATAACATGAACATATAATAATTGATGAGAATGGCTTGTGATCATGAGAAAATCAAGGTTCTTTATAGTGTGACAATTCAAAATGTATTGTGATATTACTCAAAGGCTTATCCCTAGATTTTTATGATATGTTGGATAATTCTGGTATGAGTTATGCTTTCTAAAGATATGATGTATATGTGTTTGGTTAATTGTTGATGAATTTATCTCATTGATCCTAGACTCATTCTTCTGTGGACTATTTTCTTTTTAAATTCTCAAGAAATTGCTGTTAACTTACCTCTGAAAAGTAAGGATGGGTGAAAACTTCATGAAAGTCATTGTTAATGTAAATACCACCATAATAGAGAGTCCTTTAGGAGTTTATGTATATTATGAATTGGTTGAGAGCTTGTTGAACAAAAGTCTAAATAGGCATGTGCAAGGGTTGGTGGTGCATTGACTGACTGCCAAACCAGTTAGAATTAGAAGTATATATAACTGGATTATCTTACTCTACTTGTAGTATAAGGCAATATCAGGTCGAGCCCTTGGATCTTCTAATAATAACAATCAAATTAAGAGATAAATAGGGGGTTGGTTTGTAGTAACTAATCTAACAGGAAAATAATAAGCCAGAAACTGTAATAGAATACAAGTAAGGACCAGTCCAAAGGATTCACTAAACTTGAGATTAATCCATCATTAATCACTAAGTATTCATTCAATTATTGATCATATTCTAAGGCCTAAAATCATAAAAAGAATCCCTGAAATGATTAATGAGTCTAATCAGAACTCAGCTAACAAACAACCCATCAAAATCTCAATGCATTGTTTGGTTTTCCTATCCTCT
>JANHAO010027982.1:0-10713 GCA_026873985.1 Saraca asoca
GGGAAGTTTCCTTAGCTAAAGGGGAGTAAAATTTTTGAAATTTCTCAGCCCCATGGCTGCCCCTAAGCCAAGGAAACCCAACAGCACTATCCTTGAGAAAGTGAAAAAGTCCCTCTGAAGATTCTTCTAAGACCAAAGGGAGTAGCTCTTCTGATACCTCTGTTTTTGCTATTAAGAAAATCAAAGTGACGGCCTAGAAACAACTATTGTTGGTCAAATTCCCTAGAGGGAGCAACCTATTCTTTGATACCATAGATAGGCTATGGTACAAAGGTGCAAATTATGAGGCATTTCTATGCAGTAATTGCTCCTTCTTGTTGACTAGGATTGCAATGAGGAGTTCATATTAAACCATGGCTACCTTCATCTTTTGAAGTCTTCCACAGCTCAAATTGTTCATTTGGTCTCTTACATTTTGGCCACTATACCAACCTTCACAAGAATGAAAAGAAGATAGTGAATACCAACTCCAGCTTGGTAGAGGACCTAAGGAAGGATGTTGAAGCCGAAGCCGAAGCCAAGGAAGTGGCTAACCAGGATAGAAGTATCTCTGAGCTTATGGATCGTATTGCTATGTTGGTAAAGGAATGGGATTTCTTGTTTTTGAAAAGTGAGCAACTGGTGAAGCAATTATCTTCCAAGGTGCAAGAGTTGGAGGTTGAATAGAATAAGTAGGAAGAAAGTGAAGAAACCTTTGACCAAAGACTCAAGGTTGCTATTGTTGAGGCTAAAGACCTAAGCTATTCCATGTTCCATAGTGGGTTTGCAGAGGCTATCCACTAGATTCAGCATTTTAACCTAGACCTATTGATCGACCTTTCCAAGACAGATAGGGAATAGCCTCTGAAGCATATTTTGGAAAAGCTAAAGGAAGACTAGGCCCTCTTAGACCATGATTACTATTGTTGCACCTTTCTCCCTTTTTTTTTTTTACATATGTATGAAATAGGCCAATCGACCATATGAATGGACTTATGAATTTTTCATGTGCATATAGTATTCTTTTAATCAACTTTTGTATGGCATCCTCTTTTGCTTATGTGTCTCCAATGGGCTTTTAACTTTTTTATACTTGGTTTAATGACTTTTATCAAGCTTCCCGACTAACTGAACCTTTAACAGGCCTTTTGTCTTTCTTTTTTTTTTTTCATCTATTTTATCTTACTGATCTTTCATGCCTCTAAGGGGCTTTACACTATCACTTTTCTTTTGCTAATCCTTCGATTGTCGAGACCTTTACCAAGCTTTCATAGCATCAATTTATCTTGTGGTTGCCTTTTATTGGCGTTGAGGGATCTACTCAGACTTTTTTTTAGTGCTAAAAGGTTTGCTCAGTCTTTTATTGGTGTCGAAGGTTCTCCTCAGGCTTTGAGCTTTTGTTAATACTTAAGGGTCTACTCGAGTTTTTATTAGTAACTTATAGATGTGGTAATCTGCTTTTTCATTTCATTTTGCTTAATCTACATTAATTAAAGTTAGCATCATTTGAATTTGTACATGTTACGACTTCAGATGTGTCACATTCCATGTTCAACAAGAGGGCTTCCCTTGAATGATCTCCAAATGATAAGCACCATTGAAAAGGCTCTCTTGTATCTTAAATGATCCCTCATATACTAGTACTAACTTTTCTTCTACCTGTGCCTTGTGTAGTCCATATGCCTGTCAGAGGACTAGGTTTCCTTTCATAAATTTCTTGCTTTCACATTTCTATTTTCAATATTGGTAACTTTTGCCTTGTAACACTTATTTTGAAGCTTAGCCATCTCTCTGGTTTTGCTCAATATGTCGAACTCTTCTCTTCTCCTTTCTTCATTTCTTTGTCACTTATATTGCTCCTTTTAATCGGAGTATTGTCTGAGTTCAATAAAAAGCATAGCTTCGCTTTTGTACACAAGCATGAAAGGAGTTTTATTGGTGGCGGTGTGAATGGTGGTCCTGTATAATCATAGAACACTTGATAGCTCTTCAACCCATTTTCCTTTCACTTCGTCTAACCTTTTTCTTAGCCTATCCAAGACTATCATGTTTGCTAGCTTAGCTTACCCATTCGTGGGTGCTCAACAAATGTAAATTTTGCTTAATTCCTAACCTTCATTCAAAGATATATGAGTGTGAATATACCTTTGGCAAAAATTTTGAAAGTTGCCATCGTGAATTCCTTTCTATTGTCAAAGATGGTCGTTACAGGAAAGCCATACCTAAAAGTAGTTGTAGTTTCCTTATGCTAGAGTTTATACTTCTAGAAAAATTTACTTATGAATGATATTTTTCCAAATAAACTTTTGTATGCTATTTGAGATTATGGTTGTGAGGGACTACGCCTCTAATACAACCCAAATCCCTAGTCATGAAAAGCGTAAATATCAACTCCCAGTTAATAATCATCAGCCTCTAACCTGTCATTACTATCTCTTTTATCCTTTTCTACTCATACTCATTTCAATAATCTTTAATCACATTTTCTTAATCTCAATTAGTTGTTTGAGAAACAATAAACTTATAGAAAGAATAAAAAAGATATATTAGAATATAAACATACTTTTATTATGTACAAAGGCATTACCCAAATAGACACATACCAGTTTATGTTTTTCTCAAAAATTATACAACAACCAACATATTCTAAGAGTCACCCTTATACAACCTCATGTCCTCTCAAGGGCAAGGCAAGCCAAAAAGTTAACTTAACCTATGTTTTTTCATGAACTAAAAAAGCATATGCTAAACTAACTAAGCCCTTAAGGTATTTTATAGCCATTCTATTTATAGATTTTCAAAAGTTAGCAAAATATATAGATAGATGATTGAAACCTTAAGGGTCAAACCATCCCATGGCCATCATCAAAAGGACATTTGGGGGTTCCAAGGGAATAATATCAACTTCATGTAAAATCTCATAGCCAGCTGTGTTTAAGATGATGATGTAATGAATCTTGATCCTATATACTCCTAAGAGACTCTTAGTGGTGGTAGTAAAGACATCGACAGTGATATCTATAGGGTAGTTGTTCATTCTTACTTTTCATGAGGTAGAATAGTTGCAAATTCTTGAGAATATAAAAAATAGTTAAAAAAAAAGTGAGTCTAGGGCTCAATGAGATTAATCCGTACCTAACTTATTAATTTCTCAATAATAACAATGCAAATGTACATCATAGCCATATAATCATATATCATACTAAGCTTAATAAACAAGTTATAAGTCCTAGAAACTAACCTCTAAATGGCATCACATCATATTATCATTGATACATTATAAAGAACTATGATTTTCATATGGCCTCCAGTCATCATCATCAGTCATCACATTATCAAGTCACATTATATCTCATTCAATATTTCTTAGAATAACAATCAAGTAATAGGCAAAATAAATAATAACGATCAAAATTCTCCTTGTTACTTCTTTCCTACCTTATCTCACACAATTGCCAGCCTTATCCCTTGCTCCATATCAAAACTTGTAGATTCAAGATCCAGTTTATATATCCCATCTCATCATATCCATCACATCTTGTTATCATCATCCCTCATCCCATGTTTCATGGGAAAATTTCAAGGTTTCAAATAGTATATATCTCATAACAATTATGTCACATAGTTCACATTCCTTCATAATCACAATCACACATTCCTTATCACATTATCATCATAACTATTAGGGTTGTTACCATAACCTCAATATAAATATATTTACAATTAGTAGATTGATTGATATTAGCTTATAATTTGCTCATTTAGAACTTATTAACAATCATACTAGGAATTGGTCAGGATCTATATAAGGTTAGGTCAAGAGATAAGAGTATTTTTGGGAGAAAAATAAATTTAAGCTAAATAGAATGTACAAATATAGGGGTGCGATTAGAACTATGAGCATGACTAGAATCACAAGGATTAAATAAGAAGGGTTTCATTTGACTCAAGGAACTTTAGTTTAAATTATGAGTCTGCTCGCTAAAAACTACAAACCTTTAGGAAGTCCAAAATAAATATGAAATTAGAATCGCTATTAGAATCAAAAAACAGAATAGAAAAGGTTTATTTGAATCACAAGAATCTAGTCATATTTCCTATTCAAATCACAAGACATAATGTAGCTCAGTTTCTACAAGCATGATCGAGGGTTAATGTAAATAAGGCGATTCGACTCATAAGATCTAGAAATGTAGAAAAATAGTAGCCAAAATAAGGGAAACACCATCCAACTTCCACCAAATCAAAAAGATTCAATATACCTTTTCTTAGAAGCATAAACAAGCATAAAACCTAGCTTTTCCAAACATGAAACCACTTTATATCAACAAGTCCGATTAAACTCAAACTTTGTTATACAATCACAAATACCCATTTTCTTTAATTTACACAAACATTTAGTGGATCACAATTAACTAATTACATTATAATTTACAAGAAAGGTAAGAACTGCTCACCTAAGAGTTAGAAACAAGATATCAAAACTAATCCAATAAAGGTCTTCAATACTCTTTAAGAACAAGAAAGAAAAGCATGTCAGATGCTTAGGTTTTTCACGTTTTTATCTCATCCAATGAATATATACTATTAGATTATAATTTCATTTTATAGAAACAAGCTAGATATAAAAGATTTAAGCTCTAAAAACATAAAAAATGCATATGGGTTCTTAAAGTGAACAGTAAAATGAATAGTAACTTTTAGATTTAAAAATTTATAACTTAGATTTTACGTCATTAATCAATAAGATTTTGGTATTGAATTAAAGAGAAAGAAGGTAGGAATTATCAATAAAAATATGAAAAATTTATATGAATGATTGAGATGCTTAATTGGAGAAAGAGAGATGTATAGAAAGAAAGTGTTGTTTGTGGAAGTTAAAAAGTGTGGCATGAAATGCAATCAAGAAAAGGCTAAAAGAAGAACAAGCAATTGGCCTTTCAATGGCAAATTCGGAAAGTTTGTGTCAATTTTACCTTTGACTTCAAGTTGACCAATTTTCTTTTAAAAACTTTTCCTTTTTTCTCAACTTCAAGTCTAGATCTAACGTATTCATCGATTATCGGTGGTTATGAAATTTTAACACAAATTAATTATCTTTATAATGACTATAAGTTTGCATTTGGTGGGTACCTGTATCTCTAGTTTTGAACTCTCCATATTTTTTTGAAAATTAAATCTTGAAAACATGAATTTTATTCTATAAGAATTCAAAGTGGAAAATTTGATCTTCTGAGGATTTCTAAAATTCATATAATTTATTTTCACTATTTCTAGACACTTTGTATCACAAATTTATAGTTTCAAAATTTTGAAAATTTTCAAATTCACTTTTTTCAAATTTTTTGAGAATCCATTTAATTATCAAAATTAATTTTAAAAAACTCAGGGTGTTACAGCCTCTGTCTATTTAGTGAACTAATCAACCATCACTACCACATACTTTAACTGATCAGGAATGGCTAAAAATAACCCCAATAGGCCCATAATGTCCCATTGGTCAAACGACCAAGAAGCAAAGATGGATATATGCTCTGTTACGGGCCGCCTTTGAATGTTTACAAATTTTTAGCACTTTTCACATCTTCACACAAGTTCTAATGCTTTTTATTTTTCATTTTGAGCTAGAAATATCTTAACCAAATAGCCTTTAATGTGATTGCCGCTCCTGTCATATGGTTCCCAGAAATTCCCTCATGAATTTCCTTTAGGACGTAATTTGCTTTGCTTCGTCGCTGGCATCTTAATGATGGGAGTAAAAACCTTTCTTATATAATTGCTCCTTCCATGAAAAAATGTGCCACTTTTCACTTGACCTTTTTGGCTTCTTTCTTATCCTCTGGTGGCAATCTTTCTTTCAAAAATAGCATGATTGAGGCGACCTATGATTCTTCCTACACTATACATATTATTTCATCTAAGAAATGGGATTGTAATGTTTCCTATATCACAGTTCTATTATTCACTGATGCCTTGGTGCTAGCTAACTTGGCCAATGCATCCGCGTGATCATTTTCTTCCCTGAGAATTTTTGTTAGCTCAAAATTGAATCTTTTCAATAAGTTCCTTGCTATGTCAACATATCTTGCTAGCATCAGCTCCTTTACTTTGTAATCTCCCTTGACTTGGGCAATTACTAGTTAGGAATCACTTTTGACTTTTAGTGATAATACTTTTACTTCTCTTGTCAACTTTAACCTAGCTATCAATGCTTCATATTCTACTGATTGTTTGTCACTTTGAAGTCAAATTTCAGTGAGTATACCAAGACTAAGTCTATAGGTCCTTCTAAAATTACTCTCACCCTACTACCTTTTCCATTTGATGAATTGTCTACATATAACATCCACATCTAGCTTTCCAACTCAATCTCTTCTACTTTTGTTAACTCTATGATAAAGTTTGCCAATGCTTAAGCCTTCACCACTTTTCTTGCTTTGTCAATAAGTCCATGCTCTTGTCACTCAACTGCCCATGCTACTAACTGACCCCCAGATCGGGTTTTTGCAAAATTTGTTGGATCAGAGCATTCGTCTAAACAACAATTTGGTGGCTTTGAAAGTAAGGTTTTAACTTTCTGGATGTTGATACAAAGCAAAGGTAACTTATCTATTTTCTGGTCCTTTGTCTTGACTCCATGTAGCATGTGATTGGTGAAGTACAATGGTTTTTGCTCTCCTTTTACTTCCTAAATAAGCATTGAGCTTACCACCTCAGTGGTTACTGCCAGGTATATGTATAGTATTTTTCCTGGCTCTAGTTGAGTAAGTATGGGTGGTATGGCTAGGTACTTTTTGAGCTATTGGAATGCTTTTTCATAGTCATTAGTCCATTCAAAATTTTTTACATTTTTAAGTAACTTAAAGAAAGGAGCATGTTTATTAGCTGACTTTGACATGAAATGCATAACAGATCTAACCTTCCCATCACCTTTTTTATAGTCGATGGGCTCCTCATGTCAATTATAGCTTGGCATTTGGATAGGTTGTGCTCTATGCCCTGCTTGGTTAGCATGAAACGAAGGAACTTTCCTATTTTCAACCTGAACGTGCATTTCTTTGAATTCAATCTCATTTGAAATTTTCTTAAGATATCAAATGTCTCTTCCAAATCTAAGTAATACTGCTTTGAGCTCTTCTACTTGATTATCATATCATTAACATAAACTTCTACACTTCTACCTATTTGTTCTTAAAACACCTTATTCATCATTCTCTTGTATGTTGCCCCTATATTTTTTAACCTAAATGACATGACCCTATAGCAGAAGGTCCCCCAATCAATTATGAATGCTATTTTATCTTTATCTTTAGGGTGCAGTCTCAACTGGTTCTAGCCTAAGAATGCATCTCTAAAACTAAAAATTCCAAACCCTGCTACATTATCCACCAACTGATCAATGTTTAGGAGCAAATACGAATCTTTAGGGCATGCCTTATTAAGGTCTGTGAAGTTCACACACATCCTCCTATGTCCTGTGGCATTTTTAACTAAGACCACATTTACCAGCCATATGGTGTGCAGGACTTTCTTGATGAATCCTACGTTCAGTAGTTTCTCCATTTCTTCCCTTATCACTTTTTGTCATTTAGGCCATGGTTCCTCTTTTTCTAATGCATGGGCTTCACGCTTAGGTCGATTGACAATCTAAAGAAAACCACTCCTAGGTCGATTCCTAACATGTCAACTAGTGTCCAAGCAAAAACTTCAGCATGATCTCGTAGAAATTTCACTAATCGATCCTGATCTACCTTTTCCAATTCAGCCCTAATTTTAACTATCCTCTTTTTATCTTCCCCAAAAATTCATACTTCCTCCATATCTGAACCCATCTCTGGTCGACAAGGATTGTCATGTTGAACATCAAGCAATATTAAGTCTATCATTTGACATTTGTTATTCTTTTCATTGATAATCATTGATTTCATTCCGTTAGCACTTTATTGGCTTTTGGCCAAAATCACCATGTAACACCTTTAGGAAACCTACTAATCAACCCATGCTTCCCTAATTCCTCCAATCGTCAGGAACTTCATCAACAAATAGGGAATGGAGACAATGACACCAGCCTAATTAAGAGATGGCCTTCCTGGAATAGCATTGTAGGTGCTATTGGGGTGGCTACAACAAGGAAGGTGGCATCCAGATTTTTTGTCAATAGCCAAGTTCTCAAGTTTAACCTAAGAGTCACTATCCCCTCCACCTAAACCTATCCTCTTGTGAAAACAATTAAGACACCTGTCTAAAGTTTATACATACTCTTAGGGATATTTAAAACATTAGTAGCATGTAGATACAAAATATCAATGAAACTTCCCTTATCAACAAGTATTCTTTTGACAATAAAGTTATGCAGCAATGCTAAAATAACCATCAAGTCATTATGATTTTAGTCTGTGTCCTCAAAATCTTACTTTATAAAGAACATTGGTCATACTACTCTCTCTTTTTCTTCCCTTCAATCATCATTACCATCCTAAAGTGCCTTTTCTAGCATTTTTGGAAGTTCCTCCCTTGGCATAACCTCCAACAATGATTTCAATTGTCCCTAAGATAGGGGAGGTCACATCAGCTTACTTATTTTCTGATCGATCGGATCATAAAAAATAATCTTACTCTCTTTGTTCCTTTTCTCCATCTTTGTATGGAACTTTTTATATTTCAAAATATGCCCTCTCCTTATGTGCACCTTTGTCTCATCTTTTAGGGTAACACACTCATCTGTATAATGTCTATAATCCCAATGGAACTTGCAAAATTTTGACTTATTAGCTGGGGAAACTTTCATCACTTTTACAGGGGAAATTTCATCAATTATCCACCCTGACATCCTACACTATGCATCTTATTGGTGCATTTAACAACTTATAATTGTTGAATCATCCTCGAGGGTACCTTTTCCTGCTTAAGAATTCTATCTCTAGAAAGTGGACCATCAAATTATGTGTGCTGGATCTGCTAATGAGCGAGCTCTACCTCTTTCACATTAATGTATTTTTTTGATCAAGGCAAGATCTCTAGAAGGGAAATAGTGGGTCATTTGGCCAATGAGAAAGAGAAGTGATCAGAGTACAGGTTCAAGCTGATTTTATGCACCGTCACACCCTCGTTAAGGTCTTGTATTTCCAATCAAGAGTATTAAAGAGAGCAAGATACTCCTTGAGGGTTTCATGTTGTCCTTACTGGAAATTAACTAAGGCCACCAATGTTTTCCTAAGCAACCTACTAATTACAAAGTGCATGAAAAATGTCTCTAACAAGTTCACAAAAACTGTCAATCAACTACCATAGCAAAACAATAAACCAATACAAACATCTTTCTTAAGGGTGATAGAAAAAGCACAGCATACAATGGTGTTCGAAGCGCCCGATAGCAACATTGAAACATGGAATGCCTTCAAATGTTCTTACAATCTAATGTGCCATCGTACAAGTCCATATGGGTTGGTGATTTGAAGTGAACGCATATAGAAGCAAGCATCACAGCAGCTAAAAATGGGTGGTTCTCCTTCTGACAGGAGGATAGTTGCCTAAAGGTCTGGATTAGGTTTATAATTGGATTTAGTAGTTCATAAGGCTCATGTGTATGGGTGATATGTTGTGCATGCTTTGGCCATGTGTGGCAGAGCAATAGTAACATTAGGAATAGGGTGATTAATTAGGGTTTGAACTTGTGAGGTTTGCAAAAGGAAGGGATGGTGGTTCAAGGGCGGGTGGATAATGGTAGTCACTGGCAAAGGAGCAATAGAGATAGAGACCTACTCCTATAGAGGGGTACCAGACACGACTAAAGCAGTGGAGGTGCAGAAATGCAATAAGGACAGGTCAATTGAGGAAAAGTTACAGAAGCAACTAGATTAACCTCCATAAAGACTTAGCTTGGAAAACCAGGAAGCGGTGGAGATAGAGCAAGGTGTATTCAAGCGAGTCAGAAAGCTTTTAATTCCTCTCATAGCTAGTAAACCCACTTCACTAGTGCATCACGCTCAAGCTCAGTAGTAATTTGGTAAGCTTCTTCTGCCATATAGTTTGTGTGATGTTCATCTCATGTACTTCCATGATGGCAGTGCTTGTTAAGTGACAAAGCATAGAAGGAATGTGAGTAAGAACATCAAGATATGAGGTGGCTTGGAAAGCCATCACTAAATGAAACTTTTCATTTAGGACTGGTAGACTGATAGGACGGCAAGCTATTGCTAGGTGACCTGCACACATATCAAAGTCAGTCACTTACAATGGGAGTGGTCCATTGAGCACATTTTGATGCACAATAAGAAAAATGCATTTTAGCGACCAAAAAATTTAGTCGCTAAAAATTAAATTTTGGTCGCAGACAGTTTTTATGATCGAACAGTGACCGAAATTCTAGAGTGGCTAAAACCCTAGTCGCAGGACAATCAGCGATCGAAATTATTTAGTCGCTGAATTTAGTGACCGAAAAATGTGTTGACAAATTCGGTTGCTAACATGGTTTAAACTTGGTCGCCGTTTTACATTTTGCGACCGAAATTATGGTCGCTAAATTGCATATTTTTGTGACTAATTATTTTGATCGCTATTTCGATCGCTAATTTGTATTTTTTTGCCACCAATTATTCTGGTCGCTATTTCGATCACAAAAACGTAAATTTTTGCCACCCATTATTTCAGTCGCATGTAGCTTATAATGGGTCCCACCTTTTCTTTGCTTATGATGTGTGATTCAAATCTTGCCATGTCTGTTAATATGCATAA
>JANHAO010027983.1:0-10713 GCA_026873985.1 Saraca asoca
GGTTAGTCTTGCTTCCTTTTACTCTTAATTTGATGTATTTGATACATTGAAGCCTCAATCCAATGGGATCTTGGGAAGTTTGTTCAGCCAAGGTGAGTTCTTCTCTTGAAAAATTTTGAAATTTTCTGACTCTTGGACTGGGCAAACTTAACAGTTGCTGCTCAGTGGAACAATAATCTTGTTGCTTAGATCCACAATAGTCTCGTTGCACAGCAAGACAGTAATCCCGTTGCACAGTCCCATAACAATCTTGTTGCTCAGTGAAATAGTAATCATGTTGCTCAGTCCACAGCAATTTTGTTTCTTAGGGAGAAGGTGAATGACTCTACCAACAATCTTATTACTCTAGTAGAAAGTGAGTTTATTCTTAGTGCCTTCGCACATTAGCAAGCTGATAGCCTTAGCTAGAATAGATTTATTTTAGCACCTCCGCATCTCAGCTAATGAGCTAGAAATGAACTTGGCATATAATGGTGCCTTAACTGAAAAGCTAGTAGTGAAATTGAGCTTAACTTCATCAACAAAGGATAACTTTCTTTTCATATAACATTTTACTGAAAATTAGCAAATAGAAAGATTTGAAGGGCTTTATTAGCCTTTGGACAACATTAAAATATTAAAATATGGTCCTGACCGAAGGGCCCTACTCACGATCAACGATCTGTTGGGGTTGCTGAGATTGCTGTTCGGAGGGTTGGACCACGTAATCTTGTAAGCAACCTCTCTTGATGAGGTCCTCTATGGCATCCTTAAGTACCTAGCATTTTGAGGTGTTATGCTAGACCTCATTGTGGTAGGCATAAAACCTACTTGTATCTTTGAACTTGCTGGGGGCCCTCAGGGGTTTGAGTTTCCCAAAATCTTCCTTATTTCTTTCTGTAGCGAAAATCCTATCTTGAGTGTCAAATAGGATGTTGTAGATTTCATGGTGACCTTGATGCCAAGGTCACTCAGTCCTCGTT
The DNA here is from genome assembly GCA_026873985.1 of Saraca asoca. NCBI lineage: Eukaryota > Viridiplantae > Streptophyta > Magnoliopsida > Fabales > Fabaceae > Saraca > Saraca asoca. The sequence continues at coordinate 963 of JANHAO010027983.1, forward strand.
TTCTTTGTGAGCTGGACATTAGAGTCAATTTTCTGATTCTCATTACTCCTCTTGTTGCTATGAGTGAAGCCATACTCCTCGTCCCTTTGCATGGACTCTTTCATGCCAAAAGTTTCATTTCACCTGATCTATTTGGTAGCTCATTCATAAAATTCGGCTAGACCTCTAACTGGGGACTTGTATAAACTTTTATATAGCTTTTTGTCTTTGTGGAGTCCTGTAAAGATAACCATCAAGATATTTTCGTGTGAGGGATTTTCCACTGAATTGGCCTCATGCCTAAATCTGACTATGTAATGTTTCAACGATTCATGATTCATTGAAAGATCATCGTAAGATTGCAAGGAGGTGCGAGCTGCTTTTTCAAAGCTCAATATTGACCAATGAATTTCCTCTGACACTCTTCCTAGCTAGTAACATTACGAGCTGGGAGACTTTTGAACCATGCTTGAGGTATGCCTCCTAATGTAGTTGGGAAGACATAGCATTTCACCAGAGGATCAGTTGTTGGAAGGTCCATTTACACATTGAATGTATCCAGGTGGTCGCATGGATCACTATTCTTATCATACAGTGGGATCGTGGGAACTTTAAGCTTACGAGGGAGAGGCTGTGCCTCAATTTCCTTGGAGAATGGTGAACTACCCTTATCACTAGATTTATCATCTTGAACTCAGGGGCATTCCTCTAGTCGCTTTAGCCTCTGAAACAATTCTTTTATTTCTGGGTTGCAGGAGGAGTGACCCGAAGTATCTCCTAGTCAGACCTGTTTGAGCTCTCAGCTCAATGCGAGTCCCCAGGTCGTTGACTATCATGAACTCGCATGTTGGGTGAGCTCCTAATCTCATTTGCTAATTGGTGGAGTGAGTCAAGTTAGAGTGCTGATATGTTTACTTAGCAAACTTCTTCTTCTGGGCACTTTCACATAGCTATTGAAGTTGCACAGCGATCTTGGCCTACTTTTGCCCACCCAAAGCTTGTGCTTGTGTCAGCTAACTCTCTTACTATGTTCTTAAACATTTGCTAGAGTTGGTGACCTATCTGCACCTCATCTATTTCGAGAGCTACAGTAGGCTGGCAGTGGGTTTTAGGATGTGTACTATCAACGATGCTCACAGCAAGAGCACCTGTCGACTGATCAATTGGAGTGTTTGAGCTTCTGGGGGTTCTTCCTCCTCTAGCTATTGTAGTTGAAAAGAAGGTCAACAAAAATGTAGATGATTCCCCATATACGGTGCCACAATGTTAATAATGGATTTCAATTTGATCCCGAATCCAGCCAATCATAAGAGTTCTTTGGGACTCAAACTACAATTTGGTTAAGTAGGCAAAGAATGAAAGGATGGGAAAGAAGAACAACAATAACACAGAGGAATTTTTAATGTGGTTTGGGTAAAACTAGACAGCATCAATCCCTACGTCCATGATAGCTTTTATTGATCTAGTGAAAATCTGGTAGAGTTACAGTACATCAATTCAAAATGCTTTATAGTGATCTCCCTTCTCTTATTTATAGAGGCTGGGAGATTACAATTGTAATTACACAATTTGTATCTTTGTTACATCAAGTAATAAATGTACAAGATAACCTAGACTACTGCAAAAAGATTTCTGTAGGTTACTGGCTAACTTTTGTAGATTGCTTTTTGTGGGTGGGCCTGTGTTAGCTGCTTCTTGTAGGCTGGCCCAAAGAATCTTGGTTTGAGAGGGTCCCTGCTTTAGGTTTACCATTAACAAGCCCTTTTACTAGGCAAGATGTCACATTCACGAGCTAGGACTCTTAGTCTGGAGCTGCTGCTGGCTTTCGATTATCGAGATTGAACCGCGAGCTCACTTTTGACAATGTGGGCTTGCACAAAGTGGATTATTGGCTATGCGAGTTGGGGCTCGTTCCTTAGCGGGCTAGGGCTTCTGCCTTGTTTTGTGCTCTTGAGCGATCTTAGCTCTTGAGTGATTTGGCTTTTTCCTCATTTGGACTTATTTGCCATTGGGCCTTTGCCAGCCCATTTTGCATAGTATCAAAAAATACCCACAATAGAATTGATCTATGCTAGCAACAAATCAACACCTTATTGCTACCCTACAACTAAACAACTATAAATAATGAAATTGCCTATGGAAATTTAGCTAGCATGGAATCATAATGACTAACTAATTAATTGGCCACCTTAATAGCAATTATAAATAGTAAAAATAAGAGAATCAAAAGAATCAAATTGGGAAGAAACTAGAATTAAGATCAAGTCTCACAATTAACTACAGAATTAGTGCAGAAATTCCCTTAGATTGAAAGAAGAATTTAGCTACATATTGCTATAAAAATAAAAAGAGAAATAAGAGGGAAAAAAAACCTAATTAGAGATGGAGTCTTGCCCTAGTAGAGCATCTCTCCTCCTAAAATTAGAGATAATATAGAAAATGACCTAAAAGTTATTACAAACAGGGCTTAGCTAGCTATTTATAGGCTCATTACATTGCTTCTTAGTTGAGTTATTGATTAGGGTTTAAGGAAGTCTTCAATGGATGTGGCCATACACCTTCATACTTACTCATACTAGTATATGGTATATGGTTCCTACTAGCTCATGGGTAGGGAAAAACTTGATTAACTAATAAAAATAAATAATGTCAAGAAATTAAATAAACATAATCAAGAAATTAATTAGGAATACATACCCAATCCTATTATAGGTGAAATCTGGAACCCCCTTGATGGGCTAGCAAATGGCCCAAGTACTACAAAACTCAACTCGTCAAGATGTCCAGAACACTAAGTTCTAGCTCGTGCCTCTAGTGACCTCCTCTACGCGAGCTCACTCCAATGAGAACGAGCTCGACCTCACTAGCACAAAAATGGTAGCTCACTTAGGTCGAAGGATCTGGCTCACAATGTGCGACCATCGGCCTGGGAGATCGTCAAGCAGAGGACAAGCATATGTCATGCCCAATAGACGCATGGGGCCCATTTGTAGAAAGCAATCTACAGAAGCCAATTTACAGGATTTTAGTCAGTCCATTTTGTCTTACACAATAAATATTTAATGTAATAGATTTACAACATGTAAAATTATAATTGTAACCTCCTCTCCTCTATAAATAGAAGGAAGGAGATGAATGTTAGAGAGACTGAGGCCACCATACTAAACCTCTATAAAAATATTTCCAAATCAATACATTATTGTGGACGTAAGGTCCGGTACTATCCAGATTTGGTTGAACCATGTTAAAAGCTCTGTGTTCTTTGCTACTCTTCCTCTTCTTCTTGCCTTTTTCACTTATCTGCTATGTTTGGAACTAGATTACAACTTGAGTCCTAAAAGAATCCTTCGTTGATTGGAGTTTGGCCTAGAACCAAAATCCACCATCAGCAAATCCTATATGGCATGATGGTTTCCTTGGGACCAAGTACATTTACCATGGGAGGTGGAGGCTATCTGAACACTAATGTCGTTGCTAAAGATGGAGGCACCATCTATAAAGGTTTCCCAACTATCTCTGGGTATAGGACCTACTGATGCTACAATTGTGTTTATGATGTCATCACCTATGTAGGTGGCTCTATTTGAGTAAATGTCAATCGTTGTGTGGGCATGAATGTGTAACTAGGATGAGCAACAGTTGGGGGGGGGGGCACTTTAGCTTGTAATCACAAGCAAACTACTACCAGGTGACTCACGAGGGGAAACTCATACCTACAAATGCTGTCATTTAATACCTCCTCATCTGGAGCCTCTAAGGCCTGTCATTTACAAATATTCACACATGACATAATTAAAAAATAATCACATAAGTTGTGTTATAAATAAAGTAATTTAGCATTCATATATACAAATAACAAATTAACATGTCACATATAAAATTGTAGTTTCATTGGTCAGATTCATTATCATCTTCATCCTTTTCTTCATCTTCATTGACATTGCCTTCTTATTCTACATTTATTAGTTCATATACCTCCTCCTATCCACCATCTTCAACATGTAAGCTACCAATTGAATTATTTGCTGGAATCAACTGGGGTGTATATGACATATGATCATCTTGGTAAGTATGTTCTACTATGTGATTATCTTCGACCATTCCATGAGGCTTGGTCTTTATAACAACCCACCAATCTTACTTATCTCTCTTTGTTTGTAGGTATGGTGCATAATACACTTGTGTTCCTTGTTGTGCAATGATGAAGGGATCATACTCAACATATTGTCTTGTATGTTTGATTTGAACTATGGGTTGCAATCTCATACCACGACTTAACATAGGATCAAACCACTCATAGTGGAAAGGTATCACCTTTTTGATCGGTAATCCTGGATACTTAAGTTATACAGTCTCTTTAAGAACACCATTAAAGTCATCTTCTCTTATAATGACATTCCCTATGCCCTTCACATATACTCCACTATTAATTATTTTTTTCCCTTTCATTCCATTGGTGTGCGTGGAACTTATACCCATTGATAAAATACATTGGAAATGTTTTAATCACCCTTAGAGGACCCCAAGCTAAATCCAACATATATTGATTGACCACACCATTAAAAGGATTGTGAACATGAGAATAATGCAATTTCATATCAAAATTTCATAATACACTTATGAACAATGTGATATAGGAAAAGTAATTATTGTTTACACTTACAAAAAAGCAAAACTAGGAAGCAAATAGAGCATTGATCATTGCTTTAATGTCTTCATCTTACATCATTGGGTAAATAGCCTTCAACCAATGGACAAACATACTATAGGGAATAATAATTTAGGAAATTAATATTCTAAAATTGATGAAATCAAAGTTGAAAATATGGAATGATTTATTAAGATAAATGCACAAATACTTACTTTTTAAATGGCTCAACTTCTTTACAGTTTAAAAGCACATGTATCATGGTTGATTTCAATTCTCTGTCATCCAAATATCATTCTTAGTAGAATCTAGTAAAGCATCCTAGAAGATTGAAGATGGAAAGAATATGCTCCAAAGTTATATCATCGCCCCTATCATCATTCCTACCAAATCATGTGCTTTGGAATTTTACATCAGGGTAGATATAATATTGACAAAACTGAGCTATCCTGTTAGTCAAATAAGATTCACATAGACTTCCTTCCGGTCTAGCTCTATTGATGACTTTCTTCTTCAGCTTGCTAAGAAATTTCTTAAATGGATACATCTATCGATATTGCACATGGCCACGTACCCTGTCTTCAAATGGCAAATGAATGGGCAGATGAGCCATTGAGTCAAAAAAACTTGGTGGGAAGATCCATTCAAGCTTGCATACTATGAGGGGAATATTTTGTTCCATTTGGAGCAATTTCTCTTCTTGTAGAATTGTTGAGTATAATTCCCTAAGGAATTGACTCAGTTCAGTTAAGGCCCACTACACAGGATTTGGGAGTCTAGAAAAGGCAATAGGAAGCAATCTTTCCATGAAAATATGATAGTCATAGCTTTTCATACCAAGTATTTTACCATTGCCTACATCGACACACCTATCCAATTTAGAGGCATGATCATCAGGTATCCTTAACTCTTTGGCCTACTCATAGTCTGCTCTTCTTTTGTCCAAGCTCAAGGTGTAGGAAACTTTAAGTTTATATATTTTTCCATTTATAGCCTCTTTAAGCTCTAACTTCCTTCTTTTGCAATATTCTAGCAAATCCAACCTCTCTTAATATTGTCTTTAGTTTTCCCTTTAACATCCATCACTATATAAAACACATTATTAAAGACATTCTTTTCTATATGCATAACATTGAGATTATGTTGGAGTAAGTTGGATTGCTAGTATATCTTGGCATCCTGATTGGTGAAGTTTCTGTGATTTTTGGAGTAGAACAAACTTGATCAAAAACTAGTTCAACGGTTTATCTTGGAGGTGGTTTAGACCTCTTCACTCTTGTTGTTATTGTTTCTCTTGTAAGAATTATCATATGGTAGAAACTATCTATGACAATCAAACCATGATTATTTTGTCACGTGTTTTATGGTGAATGCTTTTTGTGGATTCCATACATATTGTTAGCCTTGCTAGGGAGATTGCCTTGAAATTATGCTTTCTTTAGTTTTGATGTTGAAAAAACAATTTCATCTGCTTAATGTTTATTGATTGATTGCAAAATCAAAGTATGCAATTCAAGAGATCCATCATTTAGATAGTGTATTTCTTTTATTTTAATTGGATCTTTTATAAGTATGTTCTCATTCTTTTTGATCCAAACAAATTTATCAAACTAGTTAATTTGAGATAGAAATAAATCAATTGAAATGAGCTTAAAAAAAAATTTCAAATAGAGTTTTCAAAGATACTTTCACAAGTGAAAGTTTTATAAAAACTATTTTTCACTATGTGAATTGATTCATGAATCTATTCATATAGAAAATCTCTTATGAATCAATTAGGTAATCAATTCATGAAGAAATGTTTTAAAAATTGTTTACACCAAAGGTTAGAAAAATCTTTGAATCGGTCAGGTAATCAATTCATAACTTTTTGCAGGAGAGTGTGAATCGATTCAGTCATGAAGTTCTAGATGATATTCATAAACAAATTGATTCATAAGTTGGTAACTACTATAAATTGATTCATAGTTGATAAGTTAGTTTTTTTTTTAAATGTCAGTTGCCACACTATAAATACCACCAAGCCTCATTTCAAACACATTCTTTTCACACAGATCATATCTTCAAGTGTGAAACTCAGAGAGAAAATACAGCTAAAACTGATCTATCACTACCTCATCTTGTTTCTTCAAATTAAAGAATCTTGGATCAAATTGGAGAAAAAAACACACTAGATAATTGAGATTTTCATCTTAATTCAGAGTATTGTATCTCTATCTTTTAGTCTTGTTTTTGGTTTTAGATTTCTAGGTTAATAGAAATCTGTGATATAAAGGGAGAGGTTGATCTTCTCTTTGCATCTTCTTTAGTTGTGAGGTTGATTATAATTAGTTGAAGGTGTAATGAATTCTTGTAGTATCTTCTAAAATTATAAGGTTGATCATAGTTTGTAAAAGGTGAAAGAATTTGTGTAACTAGGTTGGCAAGAGCTTGGTTAAGTCTTGTGTGTAATTAGTTGGCAAGAGTCGATTAAGTCTTATGTATAATTGGCTGGCAAGAGCCCGATTAAGTCTTATGTGTAAACTAGTTTGCAAGAGCCCAGATGAATCTTGTGGTTATTAATAAAATTGACCATCTAATTGAGGATTAGGTCTAGTGGATGTATACTTCAATTGTGGTTTCAATTGAAGTGGAACCACTTTAAAAATCTGGTGTTCTTCATTATTTACTACACATAATTTCTTGCTACACTTATATTCTTGTTTAATTGATTACATGTTTTTACATTCTGCATAATATCTAAATCAGTAACTACAATTGAATCTTCGTTATCCAATAAATATACTTTGATAAATTTCCAAAGAAATTTTAAAGTCTTTTATTGTAAACTAGAATTTAGATCAAAGATCATTTGTAATTTGGTACCAACACATATTAGGCAAGCTAATCTTCTAGCTGTTTATCAACTAGATAACATCCTATATGTAGGAAAGTCATTGATGGTCTACATCAATGTGGCCCTTATATGAAAGTTTTGCTTCATTGAAAGGTCATACATTGGAACACCATCACTCCGTAAAGTAACTCATCTATCAATGGTTGCATGAACACATCAATTTTACTCTTTGAATTTTCTTGACTTGGGATTATCAAAGTCAGGAGCATATACGGAGTTGTCATACACATATGCAGAGGCAAATTGTAAGGGGTGACTATCACTAGCCAGCATGAGTATGGTGCATTGTTATGACCGAATGGAGTGAATCCATTAGAACACAATCCAAGTTTTACATTTAGAGGATCAACTACAAACTCTAGGTACTTTTGGTCAAATTGTTTCTAAGCTTCTCCATCTGAAGGATGATATAAAACATCTATCTCCATTTGATTCTCATGATACTATCTCATATGAAGAATCGGCTTTATCAAAGCATATAACCTTTGCAACCTAGAAATTAATGGCAAATAATACATTCTCTTGAATGGAACATTTTTGCTATTTCTGCTTGTCCTTTATTCCTTATACCAAGATGAACCACAAATTCTACATTCTTTAGCAAATCTAGCCTTATAGAACATGCTGCCTTTTATATAGTAGCTTATTTTATGATGTCTTAATCCTAAATTCTTCACTAACTTCCTCGTTTCATAAAAGTAAGGAAGAATATTGTTATCAAGTGGGTATGTCTCAGTCATAAGTTACATAATTTGATCAAAGAAATTCTGTGATAAGTTGAAGTTATATTATATGCTTAACATCCCTCCTGCTAATGACAATTCTGAATGGTTAGTACAACTTATCCATAATGGTTGATGTATAATTTCTAACATTTCATAAAATTTTTGGGCATCCCTATTTGGAGGCTCTTTTACATTGCATTCTCAGTGAGTTGTAATGTTTGGCCAACCAACGTCCAACATTATGTTCTCATACATTTTACTTGCATCATTCAAATCTTGTATCACACCACTAGAAGATTCTCCCTTTTTTGTAGGTCTCTTCCCACTATGATCTGTCTACCACCAATAATCATATTTAAATGTAAATCTATGCAGATTAAGCTTAACTTTATTAGCAGATAAAAATTTTCTACATTTATGATTGGTGCAAGAAAACCTTATCCAACCATCACGTATATAAATTGGTTGAGCTTTCGCAAAATCGATAATTTTTTCCACCCCATTAAGAAAATCTATCTTATATCCATTATATCCTAGAAGAAGCCTATCATACAACCATCTATGGTCTTCCTGCCTTTCCATATTCTGTTTATCGAAGTTAACTGAAGTAGAAGAAAATCATTATATATTTACAAAAATATATAGGAGAAACTATTTACAAAATTTCTTATTTCATAAATAGTCACTTCAAGAAAATCAGGATTTTCCAACGGAAATTATTCTGTTAGAATATTCTAATGGATTTTACCACGGACTTACAGTCCATTGTAATAAATCAATAGAAATTACAACGGAGTATTATTTCGTTGGAGTATTCCAACGGAAAAACATATCCGTTGGGCAATCTGTTGGAATGGAATACTGCAACAGATATTACAATAGACATTTTCTCCGTTGGAAGATTCCAATGGATGTATTCCATTGAAAAGTTTCCGTTGGAATATTTGAAATACTCTTAAATAAAGCAGCGCATTTTGATTATTTATTTTATTCCAATGGATATTTCCGTTGGAATTACCGTTGGAATATTCAAAACACACTTAAATAAAACGACGCGTTTTGATTATTTATTGAATTCCAACAGAAAATTTTCGTTGTAATTTTTGAAACCCTTAAACTCGTCCCCAATTTCATTTCTACAGATTCAGCCGAAGTTCTTCGCAGCGTTCGCAGCCTTTCTTCGTTGCATCGTCCTCTCCGATGAGATTTCTCTATTTTGTTCGGTGTTTGAAGCTGCATTTGCGCCAGAGTAAGGTAAAATCCCTTTTTTAGAAATTTTTACCGATTTGTTCGTTTGTTTCTTCGTGTTTTGGAGGTTTTGGCCATAGTTTGCATTTTGTTCTCTTCGTAGCATCCGATCTTCAGGTGTTTTGATGTATATGCTTTCTTGTTTTGCTGCTGAATTTGATTCATTTTTGCTAAGTTGATGTATTTGTGTTTTGCTGCTGAATTTGATTCATATTTTCTTTTGTAATTTTTTTGTTATATTTATTTAGATAAAAA